>JBAMBL010002503.1:0-19706 GCA_037043405.1 Drosophila subquinaria | reverse complement strand
GTTAACGCAGGCGTCGGCAAATGGCGGCGGTTTTATTTCTCCTTTAATTGTATTTTTATTTTTAGTATGCTTCGTGCTTAAGTATTTATGCATGTATTTAAGTCCTAGTTCAATTATTTGTTGTATTCGTCAATTTGTTCATTATAAGTCATACTCAAAATCAAAGAAGAGGAATTCAGAAACAGCGCGCGCCTTTTCTGATTGTGAAATTAACCATATTGGATTAATTATAGTTGTGTGAAATAAACAATAATAATAGGAATATAATTCATTTACACCCAATCGCAATAGTATCTTGAATGTTAAATAAGTCTTTGTCAAAGACAAATCAAATACAATAAAATAAAATGGAAAGTGGAGTAAAATAAACAAAAACATACCGCTTGGCCAATTTGGTTTTGGCTGATGCTCTTGGTAAGCGTGGTTGATCGATTCCTCTGTAATTCATGTTGCTGACCATTCGTATTTGATGCCATATTCGCATCCAGCTCCATGAAAATGCTGCGTGATTTCCTACTTATAGCTACATATAGAATGGAAATGGAAATGGAAACGGAGTGTATAAGAAAGTGACAGATACAGATTAATTACTCTGCCACACATTCACCCGATACCCGATACCCGATTCACGTACCCGATTCAAAGACATCGGCGTCCTCAGAGAGCCCACTTGAGTTCTGGTTGCTATTCGGGCTGGCTTGTGGGTCGTGAGATTTGTCCGCAAACATTTCCCCGTTCTCAAAGCGATCCTTGATGGAGCGCGCAGCTGCTCCAATCCGGTCCACGTCCGGCGTTCTTCCGACAGAGGTGATCGCCTGCTCCGATTCGGCGACGGCCTGTTGGTACATCTCTTTGATTTTCGCCTGTTTGCCCATGAATAGACGGGATCGTATGTTTTGAATCTCCTGCTTTCGCTCCTCGCGCCGCTCCTCCTTGGACTGCATGTGTCCCTTCTCGAACCGGGTCTTGATGTCGTTCATTGCATCGCCCAGCCCGATCGGTCGCTCCTTTTGTGTGCATCTCTTTGAGCGCACCAGGTCGGCGTCTTCGTTCTCGTCATCTGCACTCTCCTCCTCGGTGTCATCATCATTGTCACGGGGCACGAATTCGTTTTCGTTGTCGGAGCTATTGATGCGGTATTTGGTAAGGATGGAGGTGCTGCGCTTAACCACTGGACGCTGCTGCATGCGCAGTTGCTCCTCCTCAAGTTTCTTCTGCTCGACATTCTCAAACACTTGGAATCTGGAGCGGACATTCAGTTGGTGCAGCTCATCGAGTCCCAGATCCGGTTTGTCACATGCTACAATTACAATTTACAGTTCAATTAAATTAATTAATTAAATTCAAAAATATTTAAACTGTTCCGCTTACCACGCACAACATCCGCAGGAAGCTCGGCCGGCTGACTCTCGCGGATTATCAGCTCAGCTTTGCGAGGCTTGGGCTCATCCGTCTGCTCAACCACCTTGGGTGCAAACAGCCTGTAAATAACAAAAATAAAAGTGACTTGATTTGAAAGTTATGTGGATCTTTGGAGGCGACTTACATCTTGAAATGCACGGTGCAGTAGAGATTACCTTCGTGGCTCTGGTAATTGTCGAATCTAGAAGACAGATGTTGGACAATTAGTTGTAGATTCCGTTAATCAGAAGAATAAGAGTACATACTTGAGCTGTTTGGCACAATCCTTGCATCGCATGCAAGACTTGTGGTAGATACCTTTATCCTTATTGAACTGAACAATAATTTCCTCCATTTTATAGACCGGCTTCTGGCACTGCCGACAGTTGGTCAGCTGTTCATCCTGCGGGTTCTATTATTCAAAAAGAATTGCATTATATTATTGAAGCTCGTAGGTAGGTTTAGCTTGAGTTTGTACATAGGATTATTCATGAAACTCTAGTCTAAATGTGTGGTTGGATTAATAAATGATTTGCTTACACTGAATAGTTCTTGAGCTTTACTAGAATCACTTGAACGTACATGGATTAAACTGCGCTTCTGAAGGGCGTCAAATTTATTGAAACTGCTCTTCTAATAAGTAAAGAAATATACATATGTACATACATATGTACATATAAAGTAAAAGATATGATTACCGGATGAAATAATAATAAGTATTGTATGTTGCTTACCACTGATATATTCTGGCTGTCGTAATCATGTTTTTTTGATTTCTTGGATTTCCCCTTTTTCTTTTCCTTCGTGGTCACTGTAGAATCATCCATGCCAACAACGATTTCACTCTTGATATCACTTTTCGCATCTGTATCTGTGGACCCCGATATTTCCGATATGTCCGCCATTTTCGTCTCCATTTTCGCCTCGCTCACTTTCTTTACGATCTTTTTAGTCGTTTTTATGGATTTGGAAACCAAGTGCTCTTCCTCGGCATTTATAACCGTTTTCAACTGGAATATTTTCATAAAGTTATTCTTTGTTGATATTGTATTTTTAAAGTTATTCTATGTTGATATTGTATGAAAGGTTATTGAAGTAATTTAGGTAATTCCACGCCATAATTTCGAGTTATTTTGCAAAATCTTTCCAAAGACTTGCAAACATACTTTTTTTAAGGAAACCAACGCTTCACTGTAAATCTCTGAACAAAATTTTAGTTCGGGATTCGGTCGGTCGGTCACATAAAATGTCTTAGTCATATTATTTTTGAATTATTGAAATAAAGTGGGTTGTTCTCTGAGCGTCATGAATTTGGGTCAGTTTATATATGTTCTCGTATATACATACAGAATTTGTATACATATATTGAATTTACTTACCTTTTTAGATTCCATAATGGCAGACTGTTCCTCACATAGATATTAAAAGACAATTTATAATTTATCCTAATTAAATTCAATCTATCTGCAGACAATTTATTTACATACATATATAGAAATATGCAAATTTCTAAAGATTCTAGGAGAGAACTATCACAGACTGGGGGGGATTGTGTTTATTTATATGGTATGTATGTATCTGCGTTTACCTGAGACCAACAGTGGCGCACAGCTTTTTTTTGTCTCAGTACATTTTTTAGTATGCTTGGATTTTATAAATCAAATATTTTGCTTAAATATTTAAACATATCTGAGTTTAAATTGTATTTGTATCTGCTGCCTATTAAAAGATAAATTCAAGTAAAAATTTGTAAAATGTAAGAGTAGTAGGCCAAATAAGCTGAGAGTCACTGTAGGTGCATATGTGTGTACATATGTACGCCATGCTCGTACTTTATAAAAATACGCATTCCTTCGGAATTCGGGCACGTCGTAAATACGTACGTACATATGTATATATGTGTGTGACTAGCTGTGTTTGTGTGTGTGAAAATGTATATATACACATGTAAATGACCAAGTGAATCTGTTGGCAATATAGGTGTAGGAATAGGAATAGGTATAGGTGCAGATGTGTCAGCATCTGCCCATCAAAATTCTATGGCTGCAATCTTGAAATGCTATTCTATTTTTGGACTTAACTCAATTTTGTCAGTGTGTTTATTTTAAATGTAGAATTTAGAATTTGATTCGAAGCATCTTTAACTAACTAGAGAAACCGGAACGGATATTGTCTTCATTTGAAGTTGGTCGGATGTGAATACCTTATATAAGTAAATACATGAGAATGTATAGAAATATGTAGGAATATTAAGCAGCCATCAATTGTTGTAAAAACGCACTGAACTAGACCATTGATCACTTACTACAGAATTTCAACACATTTTCATTTATATTTATCTGTCTATTAAAATAATTATTTGGAACAATTTATTGTTAAACTTAGTATGTGAGTGTGTTGTACACTGTGCTACTTCTTGCCACATACGGGAATATTTAAGAAACAAATAATTAAAAAGTTAGGGTATTCAATTTCGTTGATAGTTGATCACATAGATTTAATAGTTAGCACATTCAAAATTTGTAACCGTTATCAACTAAAATACTAAAAACTTTTCGTCAGTTTTTTGTTTTTTGCTATGGCAACGAACCGCTGTTGAGAACTGAGAACTGTTCAGATCCAGACACGAGCACACAATTAGATGGGAAGAATCGTTAAGCTTTTTAAGCCATTTATGTATTCGGCAAGAGCTTTTCGAGTTGACTGCAAAAGTTTAGAGACGTCGTTTTCTCTTACTCTTGCCATTTCTCAATTGCAATCTCATCCTCTGGCTCTCTGTAATTAAATTGGAATTTGGGTGATGGTGATTTTGGTTCAGTTCGAAAAATGGTGTCAGAAAATACACAAGTTTTCAATTTTAACACTTTATTCAAACGTTGAATTTCGAATTTTGCATTATTTAATATTTATGCATGTTTTTATAAATATTCTCTTTATTGCCTACTTAAAAGCTAAAATTAATAAAACTGAGATAATACCCTATGAAGGAACACAAATTATACATACATATGAAAACAAAAATAATAATTATAAATACATTTAATTATAAAAATTTAAATGCTTAATACAGAGATGGAAATCTATCGATGGTGACAATTACAATTTCATTTCACTATTGGTTTTTATTGGTACTAAGATTTCTTTTGATGGATGCAAATTAATTAAAGACGGTAAATAAGTACAAAAAAAAAGGAATAAAACGCAAAAATTATAGATGCATTATGTGTTCTACGTAAGAAACACGAGCTGACCCATTTCCGTGTCAGTCTAATTATGGTGCATTTGTATCTAGTATCTTGTATCTGCCTTAAAGCTATTTCGATGATGTTTCATTGTGTTGCACAGAACCCCGGGATGCTATCATAAATTTGTCAGAGGAACGATTGTTTTCAAATCGCAAGTGTATCAAAAAATCATGATATCTTTAAGATATTTCAATGAACACGAAAGTTTAATGAATGTTGTGTTATAATGTAGAGCTGCTGCAAGGGTATAAAAATCTACGACACCCCAAAGATAACTATTTTGTCCTGGCTTACATTATTTAACGAAAGATATCCCTTCGATACTAACGATCTATTTATTTCCATCTATATACTTTCCATCTCTTATAATCAAGTTCTGATAAATGAGTAATATTAAATATTTGACGATACAACACGACTTTGCTGCGCTTTTGTGGTTGTGGTTATTTCTTTATTTGGAATTTACTTCTTAAGGCATTGAGAAAAGTGTACGTGTACTCGTATTAATAAGTTGTATAGAAGTAGACAAAGATGTGATCCACGAAATGGATCCAAGTCGAAAATATGTCAAAAATACTGAAAAATGTGTTTTGTTTGCTGATTTCTGTTCTGCAAGACATTTAACGCAATAAATAAAGATGGAAGATGGAAGAGAACATGTTGCATACGACTATGCGACCAACGACTTGTTAATTGAATCGTTAGTTACTATATTTATCAGTGATAGATATTGTATGTATGTATGTATGTATGTACGCACTTTAAAGTTTAAACTAAATATCAAAGTCAAAGTCTCATTGACTAATGCGTTCATGATTAAATGCAAAAGCGTTTATGGATGTCATTGAATTTGTGTGTTTGCTTTGTTGGTTTTATTATTTTGCTTGTGTAATTTAGCCTGCTTGAGATCTTTGCATTAAAGTGTTCCATATATATTTCTATGTATATATGGCGTTAGACCTGCAATCGAGCTTACATAAGTATGTATGTATGTATGTATGTGTTTGATTGTAAATCGAAAACCAAGTATGAGTTAAAGTCTATCACTTGTATGGCAGTGTGTTGTTAATTGATTGGCTAACAACATACAACAAATAACAACATTACCGCCCGTCTCAAACTTTTAGATGCATTTCAATAAACTTGCGCAAATTTTGCTAAATATTCTTCGATGGGGCTTTTAGACCAGATTGTTGTGCTTGTGCGATTGTGTGAGGGTTGTTCAATTGTAAGTTTGCATTTGGTATTGATGGCCCACTAATCGGTTTATCAATAGTACTATACGCATTATAGCCATATCCATTCATATCCATATCCATATTCGCGTGCATTAAGGCCTGCGAATCAACGAGATCAATAGCAGAAAGACCCGAATCAGCAGCAGCAGCGGTTAGAATAGGTGTGGTCGAGGAAGCATAAACGGCAAATGAGTTTGGGGTTGTGATTGATTCTGCCGGCAAGTGAGTTAGAGATTTTGTGACTCCTCCCTTTAACGAGCTGATTGTGGATATATTAGATAAGCCTGCAATTAAATACGTATACATATATTAATTTTTAACTCAATAATGCCATATTTACATTGTCATCTTACGTTCACATGGATTGGTACCCGTGTATGGCATATATGACAATGACGATTGATATCTTGACGTAGCGCCGCCGCCGCCGCCGCCGATGCTATTGGTAGTGGTGTTGGTGATGCTAACATTATTGATCCCATTGCGTGCTGCGAAGGAGGCATTGCTCTCCAGCGAGCTAAATGGCGGATGAGAACCCTCCGATGTGCTGCAATTTACAGATGTCTTGCTTATGATGTTGGCCAAGAGATCGACTGACACGGTAGATAGGCTTGTGCCAGTCGGCGATGTCTTTGAGCCGGTTAGCTTGCTTATTCCAACAACATGATTAACGCGGCCACTGCAATTGCTGTTGTCTCTCTCAGATCCCGTCGATGTTGTGGCGGTCTCATTCGCACCATTCGTATTCATGCCTGGGAATGTAATGTGTATTAATAAGGAGTACAGGGTACAGTAATCAAACGATTGTTATAATAATTACCAGTCACTGGAGACTGATCGCCACTGATGCTGCCGCCTCCGCCGCTGCTGCCGCCACCAATACTGCTAGATCCACCTCCGCCTCCACATCCACTCCCACTGCCAGCGTTGCCGCTTGCACTGCTTGGGGGCCTCGGCAAACGGCGTCGAAGCCATGGATGTTTTAGGGCCTCCGATGGCGTTAAACGCTTTTCTGTATCCCATTCGAGACAGCCACGTATAAAATTGAGAAACAGGGGATCCTTGCAGCCGTCTAGTGCCTTGGAGAGGCTCTTTGAGCATGGCGGGCCACGCGGCTTGCCACGGCGTGACTGGCCACCAATTAAGACGACCATGCCGTCGGACATTGTGCGGACAGTACAATAACGTGGATAGCCTTTGGGACTGAAAAATGTTTTAGCACGCTTTGAGTTGGCCAATAGAGCTTTGGACGGCATTCCAAGTACTTCGATAATGCATGCCAATTGATCGCTCTCATTCTCGCCGGGAAACAAGGCGTGACCCGACAACAGCTCAGCGAGAATGCATCCAAGAGACCACATGTCAATGGCCCTGCCATATTTAGCGCCCAGAATCACCTCTGGGGCGCGATAAAACCTTGACTGTATGTATGTATAGACACGCTGACTTTCGAAGCAAGAGGATCCAAAGTCAATAACCTGCATATGAAATGATTCAATGACAGTTGATTTTTTTTGTTGTTGGGCTTATGCTTACCTTAATGCCAGATCGACCTTGCTGTTTTAATAGCACATTTTCTGGCTTCATATCACAATGAATAATCTCGTTTTTATAGAGCGCATCCAAGCATTGAAGCAGCGAATGAGCAAACTTACGCACCAGCTGCAGGCTGAAGCCCTTGAATCCGTTCTTCTTGATCAGCTCATACAGGTTGATGCTCAGGAGCTCAAATGTAATGCACGTGTGATTCCGGAAGGTGAAATAGTCATACATATGAATGATGTTCATGGTATTGTATTTGTCATGCCGTCTCAAATGATGCAATATCCGAATTTCCTCCTGGGCCTGGCGATGGAAACGCTTCTCGTTTCGCACAATTTTGAGTGCAACGTGCTCATGCGTCTTATGGTCGTATGCCTTGATCACTTGGCCAAAGCTGCCCTTGCCAATGATTTTGAGCATCTCATAGCGGTAGGCAACATGATCGTGTGGTATGTGAATATATGCACCCTGCTCATTATCATAGTCCGAGTTGTTGGGCCCATAAATCCCTGGACGTTTCTTGGCGTTGGCACCAATAAAATAAATTTGCGGATACGCCAAGATCTCACTTCGCTCGTATGGCGTCAATTTGTGCATATAAAGAATCATTACTTGTTGCGGAGATACAACCAATGCCTTTGGCTTATCTTGTAGAGCACTTTTCTGTTGACCAGACATAATGATTTGTTCATGAAATGAGTATTGATCGCTGGCTATTACCGATTTCTGATACTGGCTCTGATGTTGTGTTAACAAAGCGAGAGACAGTGACTCGACCGCAGCAGCATTTAATGACGAGTCCTTTGAAGGCGAACAGGGCAAATGTTCCAACTTCGGGACAGCGGTGACAGTTGTTACGCTTCCAAGTGAGCTGCCTATCAATGGAAATCATAAACAATAATAAATCTTATTTATATTTAACATATTTGAGTATGTAAAAAGGATTTTGAATGCTTACCTTGAACAGATCTCGAAACGCCACATCCATCTATAGTTGAATCTGCCGTGTAGTTGGAGATCTCATGCATTGCGGTCGGCGGTTTTGCGGAAAGTAATTTACGATCGTGGAACAGAGCTGTTGATCCATAATTACTGCTAAAATATGGAATCGTTGCATTTCCAGCTGCAGTGCCACTTCCACTTCCGCATCCACCTTCGCTTGCAGCTTGAGCTTGAGCTTGAGGCATTGTCATTGTGAGAAGGGAGGAGGCAGGTGATGATGCTGCTGCTGCTGCTGCCGCTGCTGCTGCTTTATTGATTTTCATTTCCATCGATGGAACGGACTCCAAGTCTCCGGTGTACGTACTGGCGTCTCGTATTGCGCTCGCGCTGGATGATAATTGCACATGACTTGGGTTCTGTTGTGTGCCAACCATTTCGCCAGCAATGTATTGTTGTTGTTTGTTGTTGTTGTTTGCTGTTAGCTGAAAGTCTGGCTGGAAATAGTTGCTAGTCGTGTTATTATTAGGATTATGGTTATTATTATTGAGTCTGGAAGTCTGGAACAAGCTGTCTTGTGATGACGTTGGGATTGGTTTTTTATTGTTAATGATGCTGGTGCTGCTGCTGTTATTTTTTCGAGGAGTTGAAATCGCAACTGGTGCCGTTTCGTTGCTACTCGACTTTAGTTCTGCATTGTATTGGACAGCGGTATTTGGAATTACTGGCGTTTTAACTTGTATCATGGATGAACAGGATGTGCTGCTGGACTTTGATTGATTCAGGACCAGATTCTCTTTCAACTGTTGCGAGCTATATGACAATGACATCACTGAACGGCCAAAGCTTGCTGCTGATTCCAAGTCCGATTCCAAATTTGAGCCTGGTTCTGATTGATTCTTTCCTGATTCTAGGTTGCTATCAAAATCGATGATACAGTTTGCATATAAATATGTCGGTATGTCTTCCAATATCTCAACTGCAGTACCATAACGCTGTCCGTCGCTGTCCGTCGTCGATGTCTTGGACTCAATGGAGGATAATCGACTTTGACGTTCTAATCTCAGGCGAGACTTCCTCGGTTGATACTCGATATGAATGAGTCTTTCGTTTCGTTCCACATCCACACCTACATCGAGAGTAGTACTAACATTTCGTATTTCATCGCATATACCGGATTCAGACTCGTATTCGTAATCAATTTCTGGTTTAAATTGGGGTGAATTCGAAAATGAGTTTTGCCTTTTGTTGATCGCACCTTGATCGAGCGTTCCATTTCCTTGTAAGCCCTTGATTTCTAGCGATCTTTGTCTGGCAAAAGTGTCAATTAGCAGCGATGAAGTCCTTGGGCAAATCAAGTTATTGGACAATCGAACTTCTGGCCAAATGCAGTTCTTTATTGATCTTGCCCTCTGACCGACTCTCTGACTGTCCAAGGATCGTCCGGCACTTTTCAAAGGTGAATCCGATCTTCGTCTGAATTCATCAACTCCAACTCGATGATCATCACTTCGGCAAACCTTATCTAAATTAAATAAAAAGTTCTGATTCGTTGTTTCGTTGTCCACACTTGAGCTCAAATTCGTATAGTCCGAACCAGAGGAATTGCCATACCTCAGCTTGTGACTCAATTGATGGTCATGATGCAACAATCCATATGTCGCTGGGATTGAGATTTGGTGTTGGTATCGGACCAACGATCTCTGCTCGTTCTGTGTGTTTTGTGCGTACTTCAGATGCCCATTGCAATTGTACAGCAGCGGCGCATTTGTAAGGTCGAAATGGTGTGACGACGGCGTGTTTGAAAAATGCGAACTTATTGACTTGCCCTCACTGCCCGCACTGCTTTCCTCCCGTTCCCGTTCCCGGTGAGTGTTGAGGGTTTGCCGACGACCACAAAGGCCACTCACTAGCGCATTTGTAACCGAATAACGATCAAAACTTTGTAATGTTTCTGTGCTTTTGTTGTTTTCCTCTAGACTTTTGCTCCTCTTCTTTGCATTTAATTTGTTTGTGTATTCTTCACTTTGCTTCCACATCCAACATTTGTGTTACTTTTATTTTGTTTCACCTGCAATTATTCTTCAGTATTGTTCGCACACATTAACTATTTTATCTCTATATATCTGTGCACGGTAAATTTTACATATGTATGTAATATGCAAATAAGAGAATATATTTTTACCACCATTTAATTATGTCCGTGCAGTATTCGAAACAATCAATTCTCTACTCATATAGTTGTTGTTGGGTTGCTCATGAGCGAGTGGCAAATTTAGCCCAACTTTGTAAAAACAAGGCGGTAACCTTGGTTCCTGAAACACGGTGGCAACCATCAGGCCTCACGGAAAACACAATTTCCAATTAATTTCATTTATAAAAAACTAGAGGTTTTTGGTTTTTGCTTAATTTTAAAATTAGAAGTTTAGTTTTTTAAATTGCACTTTTATTGAACTATTTAATAAATTTATAAAAATAGAAAATAATCGCACAAAAAGTTGCAACAGTGTGGCAGCCTTGACCCAACTTTGGAAAACAAGGTGACAATCTTGGCTCCAAAAGGGTAATTTTAGTGACCTAAAACTAACAATCTGTTATGGTCGGCGCTGGGCTATCGATAGATTCGATGCGATAGGCATCAGCTGTTGCCGACGCCACCTATTGGCAACCGACAAAACCGTCAACAACAGTTTAGCCAATCAGCGTCGACCAAAACTACTCAATTTAAGGACAGAAGGGATTAGGGAATAGGAGATTAGGAGTTCTGACAGGGGATTATGAGGTTAAGAAAAAGTTAGTCTGGTTCGCGTGGTAGCTGCTGTGAGGCAAACTTTTTCTTGGGCGGAGTGTCAGTCTGAAACAAATTATAAAATCAGTCAGTGACAGTTTAAAATCAATATATAAACATACGTGACACGAGCACACAAACGTACACAAAAATCCGCGGCCACAGCAGCTACTCACAAACGCTAAACACAAACACAATACACCAAACAGACAGCGGCGACAGACACCATACGGCTGCAGCACACACTCAGCACAGTGCACAGCCAAGAGGCAGGAACACAGAGGCAGGAACACACAGGCAGACACAGCAACATTGCTGGGACATCGGAGTGAGTCCGTCCATGCGGGCAGCTTGGCGCATCTCTATGCCCTATGCGCGTCAAGTGCCCAGTTAGGCAGCCTTGTCCCGAGTTCAGGAGCATCTATCTGGTCAGCGCAGGCGCAGCTTGTCCTCGCAGCCAAACTGCTCAACTCCTCAGATATCGTCTCTGATCCAGATCCACACCATTTTGGACAGCTGTTCCGCTGCATGCTGGTGGCAACTTATGCACCAGACTATACATAAATAAAATTTCTGCTTCGCCTGTAAATCATTAATTTGTTAAATTAGTAAATTCAATTCTCTGTAAATACATATGTGCGTGTGTGCAAACACATAGTTCTTTACATGTAAATACTTACTTGCATATCTTTTTGCCAGTTGCCCCCCCTTTACCCACAAGAGCTCTTTGGTTAGGGAAGCGGCCCATTTAAAACACACACAACATTGGCTGTTTTGTTTTCTTTATTTATTTATTTATTGCACCCACACACACATATTTATATTTAATTATTTATATATACACTTATCCATAATTATGCACTAACTATTAACTAATATTTTCTTAATCGTAAATTAAAAGCTAATTGCATTTTCGTTTTTGTTTACTTTCGCGTCGCCAATATTGGAGTTGCCAGATAGGCATATTTAGCATATTGTTTTGTGCGATAGTTTTTAGTACGGTGTTCCTCGCTGTTAGTTTTGTCATCTATCAAACACGAGCAAAAGCGAAGCAATCGAATACCAAATGTAATTTGAACACAAAGAGAAAAATGTTAGAAATAATTATTATTTATAATTAAACATTATAACGTTTAAGAAAATGATTCTTTAATTTATTTATTCGGGTGAGATGGGTATGTGGTAGGTTGGGTGAAGTGTGGAATTAGGGAGTCGGCATAAATATCGAAAGCCGACTATAGGTAGGGAGGGCGTCGTAGTGGTGGATAATGCCATCTGTCCACCAAATCCTTTCCAGCAGATTGTCCGTTTAGGTGTTGAGAAACTGAAATCCGTGTGTTTAATTCCAAAAGTAAAAATATAAATATTTTGTTACCCGACTCGCCAGATATCGAGGTCGACTCATCCCTGAGTAGTGCCGATGGCTAGCCGGCAAATCGATATCTGGTTGCGATAGTCAAGTCGGATAATAACAAGTGGCGCCCAATCGGAAAAGGATGCAAGGATGAGGATTCCGCATTAAGCAGGCGGCTGTAATTTTGTTTAAAATAAAATAGAAAAACTATCGTCATCTTTGCCCGGCTTGCATCAGGCAGCCAGCTTTGTTTGGACCGCGGGGAGGACCTTAATGCCTCACCTGTTGCTGCCACGGCTGGTCTGTCTGGTGTAACGCTCGGGTAGGGATGGCGATAGCTAGTAGTCAGGTCTAGGGGCTGGTCCCAGAATGAAGCCACCAAGCCCAATCTGCGTTGCCGTTCCTAGACCTGATGAAGTCCATGATGTTGTTGCGTATTAAATTTCAAATTGTTTATATGTAGAATATTTGTCACGGCCATGACTGTGGTCCGAGTTTTGGATTTTGTTTAGCCAATTCGTTCGTTGTCCAGTCGTGTCAGTGTCTAGTATCGCTACCGTTCCATAGTTAAAAAAAGTCGTTTTGTATGTAGGAGCCTGCTGGCAGGAAGGAGTTACGATGTGTACCGACGGATCCCACACCCGCCCATATTCATCTCACCCATTTTTGTTGTGATTGATTTGTATTCGATAGTTTTTTTTGTATGGGTGTTTATTTTTGTTTATTTATCAACAAATACAATTAAAGTACCTGACGGTTATTTTTTTAAAATAATCGTTTTATTATATGGTATCTGGTTGTTTTTTTGTTGAGGAATAATAGTAGGAGTTATTTTAGGAATTTTTCTTATTTATTTATATAGGTTATAAAATATATAGGATAATATAGGGAATCACCACTAGAATAGCGTGTCCATTTTTTTGTCATTTATTTGTTATTTATTCTATATGTCGTATGTAATAAAAAATTAATTTAACAAACAATTTATAATTATAAATAAAAATATATATAAACGTATATATTTAAAATATTCAAAGACTAATACAATAAATAACAAATACAAATGGTAAGGGGAAAAAGTAGTAAGAAGAAAAATATAAGGAGTTTATCAAATAAATATTTAGACGTAGAACAATTAGTGCAGCGAGGAAAGGGAATGAGCTCATCCAATAGGAGTCAGCAATCAGCGGAGCGCAAGATTCGCCGCAGCATTGATTTTTTTTGGAATAGAGGGGTAGAGGAAATGGGTCCCACGACGCGTTCGCAGGCTGCTAAGCACAGCGCTGACGCAGAGCCTGCTAATCCGGTTAGATCCGCCATGCAGTCCGAGTCCCTACAGGGAGCAGTTGGCGGCGCGTGGTCTCACACGGGAACGATTCCAAAACAGCAGCGCTCCGAGTTGCCAATTCCGGAGAAACTCAGTGGCCAGCAGAGTAAAGCCGAAGGAAATGCACAGACGGCCGAGATTCCGAGCGAAATTAGATCCGCTATAAATGTGGCACTATTCCAAGCCCAAGAGACCTACCGGACGGCCATGTCGACACAACTGTCCGAGTTCCAGGCCGAGATCCGCCGCGAAATGCTGGCTTTCATGTTGGAAGTTCAGAACACGGTAAAGAGCAGTCGCCTAGTGGAGCAAGCTCCGCCGAAACACGTGCAGGAACCGTCAGTTTCTTTTCCGCCCGTACAGAAAGCAGTTCCTAGTTATGCTAACAATTTGGTGGATAGCAGGGCACTGGAAGAGCAGCAGATGGAGCAAGCTAGATATCTGAGTCAGCCGCAGAATCAAACCGGTCCTCCAGAATCCAGCACAAGCGGACGCGCACAATCCTGGAAAGATCCTGGGCAAGTTCGACGCTGGAATCTAAAATTTGACGGAAGCGAGAAGAGTATGCCCGTAAAGGAGTTTATTTTTCGTGTGGAGCATATGCAAAGGGTTTACCAGTTGCCCTGGGCTGAAGTAATCCGGGATTTTCATCTGCTGGTGGATGGTCGAGCCAGAGATTGGTTCTGGATGCACGCAAGGACCGGGCAGATGATGGATTGGCCAAACTTGCGGTACTGTCTACAGAAGCAGTTCCAGACCCGAAAATCCAGCTTCGAGCAAGAGCAAGAGCTCAGGGAAAGAAGACAGCGACCTGGCGAGAGCGTGGACGAATACCTCCAGGAAATGTTAGCCCTCCGATCCAGGCTAGACACCCATTTTTCGGATCGTGACCTGATTAAGGTGATCAAGGTGAACATTAAAGACAGCATATCCCGTGTGATCTACCCAATGTACATTACCAGCCTAGAGATGCTGAGGGATGAGTGCCACGATGCCGAGAAGTGGGTAGCCAATCGATGGAGTCGACCAGTGGGAAGTCAGCCACCTCTGAGACCGTTCAAGGAGAGACACCAGGTCCAGGAAGTATATGCCTCAGAGCCAGAGGGAATGCCCGACGAGGAACCGGCAGAAGCTGTTGAAGCCTTGTATAGACCGCGTCCTGGCGGAGGCGAGAAGGCTCCTCCATTAGTGTGCTGGAATTGTGCGCAGGGCGGCCATACATTCTGGGAATGCGAGTCCCCGGTCCGTAACATTTTCTGTTACCGGTGTGGCCAGCCGGAGGTAGTTCTGACTAAATGCCCGAGATGCCAGTCGGGAAACAATCGCCAGAGCAGGACAAGAGTGGAGGAGTCATGCTCTGCAGGCCCAGCAACACAATAGATGCGTCCTCCAATTGCATGTTAGCTGTAAGCGATAAGAATAAGGAAAACATTAGGATACTAAGGTCTAGGATAATACAAAAAAAGGAAACGCACCTGAAAGAGCCTATGTGGTCGGTTCGAAGGCCAGTGGAGGAACGACGAGCAGCCTATGAAGAAGCCAGAGCACGAATTTTTAATCGGGATCCGACGGAGGAGCAGGCGCAGACTGATATAACGCCACGAGTGCAGCGCGCAAGATCGCGATACAGATCACGAAGTCTGGAACGACGACGTGTTTGCGATTCTGTGCAGATGGCAGTCAATGGCGACAAGCGGGCGTTTGCCGAGATCCAGCTTCAAGGAAGGCTCTTGGTGGGTCTATTGGACACAGGAGCATCCGTGAGTCTGTTAGGAGCAGGCGGCCCGGAGTTGATTGAGCAGCTCGGGCTGAAGATGACGCCATCAACGACCACAGTGCAAGCGGCTGGCGGAACGCAACATCGGATCATCGGCAGGATTAACGCGATCATCAAGTATGCCAACAAGGAACGTTTTCTCACGCTGTATGTCTGTCCTTCTCTTCAACAATCCCTTTACTTAGGAATTGATTTCTGGCGGAAGTTCGGTCTTGCTCCTAGCATCGTAGGAGTCGAAGCATTGGACCAAGTGGAATCGGAGTTCCTGACGAAGAGCGAGCCAGTCGAACCGCACATCTTGGACGCAGCACGGCAGGAGAAGCTGGAAGAGGTAAAGAGTCAGTTCAGATCATACGAGCGAGAAGGATTGGGAAAGACTCACGTGGAGCAGCATACCATACAGCTGGTTGATGGAGCAGTGCCCGTGAAGGAGCGGTTTTATCCGGTGTCTCCGGCAGTCCAGCAGCTGCTTTTTGCAGAGGTCGACGAAATGCTGCGACTCGGAGTCATAGAACTCAGCGAGAGCCCATGGAGCAACCGGATGACCTTGGTGCGGAAACCTGGAAAGAATCGACTGTGTTTGGATGCCCGGAAACTGAATGCTGTCACAGTTAAGGATGCTTACCCGCTGCAGAACATCGAGTCAATCCTGAGTCGAGTGGACGACACCGTCTTCATTAGTAGCGTCGATCTGAAGCATGCGTTTTGGCAAATAGAGCTCGATCCAAAAAGCCGGGAGTACACTGCGTTTACTATTCCAGGTCGCCCACTCTATCAGTTCCGGATGATGCCCTTCGGACTTTGCAACGCTGCTCAACGTCTGTGCCGTTTGATGGACCGCGTCATACCCCAGGCACTCAGGAACAAGGTGTTCGTTTACTTGGACGATCTGCTCATCATATCCAAGACTTTCGAGGAGCATATGGAGTTGGTGTCAAAAGTGGCGAAGTGCCTGAGCTCAGCAAACCTGACGATCGGCCTACAGAAGTCCAAGTTCTGTTTCAAGTACCTTCGGTACCTGGGATATGTCATCGGCGAGGGATCGTTGCGGACGGATCCGGAAAAGGTCGAAGCGATTCTCCAGATTCCAGTGCCGAAGAGTGTACGGCAGCTGAGGAGCTTCTTGGGTACCGCTGGCTGGTACCGCAGGTTCATCCGGGACTTCTCAGGATTATCTGCGCCCCTGACAGATTGCTTGAAGGAGAAGACGAAGTTCCACATGACCGAGGAGGCAGTCACGGCGTTCCACGCACTCAAGCAGGCACTCACTTGTGCTCCAGTTTTGGTGCACCCGGATTTCAAGCGCCCATATTTCATTCAGTGCGACGCCAGCCATGTGGGTATCGGAGCGGTCCTGTTCCAGAGGGATGATGAGGGTTCCGACCGGCCAATAGCTTTCTTCTCAGCGAAGCTTCGCGGAGCGCAACTGAACTACAGCGTTACGGAGAAGGAATGCCTGGCAGCGGTTAAGGCCGTCGAGAGATTCAGGCCATACGTTGAATTGATGCCGTTCACCATCATCACAGATCACGCCAGCCTGCAGTGCAAAATGGCTTGCCAAAAGCATACTCATAAAATCTTCACTTTCTTTACTTTCAGAATAAAGGACTTTTCACTAGACAACAAAAGGAATAGATGAATACTGAAATAAAAATTGTATAATTATTATTTTTCTTCATCAAATATATATAAAATAATATATATAATAAAACTTTTTAATGGAACGGCATAATCTTAGTTGCGTGTCGGCCAGATCGGTTATATATCAGCTATATAAAATAGTGTTCCAAATCATATGAAACTTGGTAGGTCAGCTGAAAAACATAAGAATTGTATACAAACTAAATTTCAAATCAATAGCTTTATAAACAAAATAGTTGGGTCAAATCGGTCAGATTGACTATATGTATGGCAGCTATATGAAATAGTGTCTCAAATTAAATGAAACTTGGTAGGTCAGTTTGGGAGCATAAAAAATGTATTCAAACCAAATTTCAAAGCAATAGCTTGATAAACAAAAAAGTTAGGGCAAATCGGCCAGATCGGTTATATGGCAGCTATATGAAATAGTCCAATTAAATGAAACCGAGTACTGTGTATTCAAACCAAATTTCAAAGCAAAAAGTTAGGGCAAATCGGCCATATGAAATAGTGCCCCAAATCATTTGAAACTTGGTAGATCATTTTGGGAGCTTAAAAAATATATTCAAACCAAATTTCAATTCAATAGGTTTAAAATTAGAGTTTATGCCAAAAAAAACGGAAAAAAAACCATAGTGCAGGCTGATGACGCTAAAGGATCTGAGTGGTCGCTTGGCAAGGTGGTCCTTAGCTCTTCAAGCCTTTCATTTTAACATCGAGCACCGGAAAGGGAAGGACAACGTTGTGGCCGATATGCTATCCAGACCATTCGATATAGACGAGCTAAATATATTCGATTTTGAGACCACAGCGTTTGAGAGCGACGAGTACTTGGAGCGGCTGAAGGTCGTTGAGGAGCACAAAGAGCAATTTCCGGACCTCCGTATTGAGGAAGGACTCCTTTTCAAGCGCACACAGTTCACTCGCGAAGGACAGGGAAGAATTCCAGTGGAAATTGTGGATCCCGGAAGCCATAGCGAGTACTCTGGTGCAGCAGGCGCACGAACGAGAAGCCCGGATGCACGGAGGTGTAGGCAAAACGTTGGCGCGGCTACAGCAGTTTTACTACTGGCCGAGGATGACAGTGCAGGTGCGGCAGTATGTGTTGGGGTGTGAGACTTGCAAGGAGACGAAGCACACTACCCAGATAACCAGGCCGCCAATGGGAAAGGAAGTCCTCACAGATCGGCCAATGCAGAAGCTATATCTGGATTTCCTGGGCAAGTATCCGAGGTCACGGAAAGGAAACGCCTACATCCTCATAGCGCTGGACCATTTCACCAAATTCGTTTGGCTCAGGGCGATCACGAACGCGACGGCACTGGCGACTGTAAAGATTTTGAAAGATGAAATATTTTCGCATTTTGGAGTACCGGAGGTGATACATACCGATAACGGGAAACAGTTCACGTCGCAGGAGTTTGGAGCATTGATGCATCACCACGGAATCAGGCATTTGAGGACCGGAAATTACTCGGCGCAGGCGAACGCATCAGAGCGAGTAAACCAGTCCGTGCTGGCAGCGATTCGCACCCACGTGAACGAGGATCAGACGACGTGGGATGAGAAGTTGCCGGAGATCCAAGCGGCGTTGTGTAGTGCTGTCCATGCGAGCACCGGAGTGTCGCCATATTTCGCCATGTTTGGGCAAAACATGTTCATGCACGGGACCGACTACGCACTGGCGAGGAAGCTAGGCGCCTTGGAGGATGCGTTGATAGCACCGTTGGCCCGCTCGGAGAAGCAGCAGATATACAGAGCCAGGATCCAGGAGACATTACACAAGGCCTACGAGAGAGCGGAAAGGACTTATAATTTGAAGACAAGAAGTATAAAGTACTTACCAGGTCAGGAGGTGTACAAGCGGAACTTCGTCCTGAGTGATTTCCGCCGGAACGTCAACTCCAAGTTCTGCCGGAAGTACGTGAAGTGCCGGATCGTGAGAGCAGTTGGAAACAGTCTGTACGAGCTGGAGACTCTGCAAGGTGGCCCGCTCGGAATCTTCCACGCCAAGGACCTCAAGCAATGAGGCACGGCTGATATTGCCCGGCTAGCTCAGTCGGTAGAGCATGAGACTCTTTATCTCAGGGTGTGGGCGGTGGCCTACGTTGGCGCCTTGGGCTCAGATCTTCTGCTTCCTCTATCTCTTTTCTCTCTCTAAACTTTTTCTTCGGGCGGAGTGTCAGTCTGAAACAAATTATAAAATCAGTCAGTGACAGTTTAAAATCAATATATAAACATACGTGACACGAGCACACAAACGTACACAAAAATCCGCGGCCACAGCAGCTACTCACAAACGCTAAACACAAACACAATACACCAAACAGACAGCGGCGACAGACACCATACGGCTGCAGCACACACTCAGCACAGTGCACAGCCAAGAGGCAGGAACACAGAGGCAGGAACACACAGGCAGACACAGCAACATTGCTGGGACATCGGAGTGAG
>JBAMBL010002502.1:0-18948 GCA_037043405.1 Drosophila subquinaria | reverse complement strand
TTCTTTTCGTGTACCTTCTTCTAGAAACTTCAATTTTACCGTTTCGAACGTCGGCAGCTCGTCGCGTGTCTCGATTGCGACCACAAAGTTTTCCCAAGAATCCGGCAAACTGGATAAAAACATTATGACCTTCAACTCGTCATTAATTGTAATTTCCAGCTCCGCTAATTTTTCAGTTATACTCGCAAAGGAATTAACATACTGCGCAGCGCTGTCACCGTGTTGCATTTTCAATCGCAATAATTTTTGGTATAACTGGACTTTTTTGATCGGACCCGCTGGCAGATAAATCTCTCGCAATTTTTTCCATGCTTCGGTTGATGTTGTGCACGACTTTATGTGCATCAACTGCGTTGGTTTCACATTCAATATCAAGCTTGCAAGTGCCTTTTGATCAAGTCTTTCCCACCGTGCAACTGCTCCCATATTTGAGGGACTTTCTTCGGGTTTTGTTTCCTTTTCACACACGACATTCCACAGATCCGCTGTGATTAATAAACTCCGCATAGACAAGCACCACATATCATAGTTTCCATCATCAAGTTTTTCTATTTGAATATTCACATTCGTCATGATTGGTTCTCTCGCGACGTTTTCTAGTCTTATTTCACAATTTAAACGGGATCTGGGCCCATAACCTTTGTTGGGGTTATATATGCGTTTATTAGATCCGCGCAATGTTGTACAGTGAAATGTTTACAGAGAACTGAACTTAATGAATAACAGAGCATGTATTGAGACTTCATAATGTTGCCAGATAATTCATATTTAGCTTATTTCATAACAGCGATACTTAACATAATATAATCGATATTCGACAATTATTATTATCAGGGATTAAAACCCTAACCGAAACCGTAACCTTTAACCGGTAAAAACCGATTGAAATTTGAAACCGTAACTGTAACCGTAACCGAAAAAAAAAATTTTCGTCTGACCGAAACCTTTAAACCGAAACTCTGTAAACCGAAATAACCGTTTAGTAACCGTTTCATTTATAAAGGTTCATTTCGGTTTTCCATACATGCAAAAAAAGAAAAACGAATAAAAGCAAGTTGCAAAAATTATCTGCATTTTATTGTCTTCTGCATGTACACACCAGAGAGCTGCAAAATTCACTATTTTTCTTGATTTCCTCATAAGCACAAATCTTATTCAACTCCACTCACTGTTCGAAACACAGCGTTGAGTAAAAACCAACTCATGCTGATGAACACATCAATCGTGTTCATACTCAGCCTTCTGAGCACGGCTGCCACAATTGGCGTTTTTGCGCCAAAACTGGCTCTTTTTTTTCCTGTTGGCGCAATGACACTTTATTTTCCGATTTGGCTCTTATTTTCATCAGCTCAGAATGAGTATTTTGTATAGTTTTAGGTTAAAGTACATATTTATTTTTATTTAATAAACTAATCACTAAATTAAGATGAAAATGTGAATATGTTTTATTTCTTTAAGTGTTTGTGAACGAAATATTTTTTATTTAATTAAATGCAAAAATAAAATGAAGTGCAAAAAAAAAAATTTTTGGCTCTTTTTTAGTCAATTTGGCTCATATTTTGCCTGTTTTTGGCTCATTCAGATATTTTTGAGTGGCAACCGTGCTTCTGAGCATTTGAATGTTGGCTCGTGTTTAATCACTCAACGAAACGAAGAGTTGAATAAAATCAGCTTATGCTGACGAACGCATCACTCGTGTACATGCACAGCGATTTCTTAGGAATATGCGGACGAGCTTCGAGCTTCTGCTGTGTGAAGTACACACATGCATATGAACATAGACGTACATACATACATACATACATATGCTCTCGCGCCGCGTCAAATTTTCTCAAAGGCAAATGAGCAAAATTTGCTACAAAAACAATACAAGCGTGCCCAGTTCATCCCATATATGTACATACATATATACATATGCATGCCAAGAGTAACGAAATTTCAATTGTCTCCTCCTTCTTTTCGTGATGACGATCGGCGCTTCTGTGCGTTTTGTCGAGTGCAAGTGCGAGTGAGACAGCAACAGTCGAAATTTACAGGCACACATTCTTTGCGGACACAAATATGCGACTGTAGAAATACCCATTATATTTATTTATATTTAAATACATACGTATGTATGTAAAAAAATATCTGCATTTACATAAAATAATTTAAGTTAATAATACATAACAGCTCGTTATTTATGTACATATGTTAATGCTTATGTAATGAGCTAATAGTTTGTTATAATATATCCGCAAATAAACATATTTGGGCATAGGGTATTTCGTAGTCGCCTCGACTCGAATGTTCTTTCATTATTTCGCATTTGTTTCTGTTTTCGTCGAACTGGCAAACGAAAGAGCGCGCATGTACATACATGTGTATTTATGTACCATGCATTTTTCAAAGACTTCACACCGATTATACTACATACATACATATGTATGTAGATGCGCGCTCTTTCTAGGCGAGCAGGCGAGACAAATTATGACTAAGATCATTCGAGTCGAGAGGCGACTACAAAATACCCTATGCCCAAATATGTATATTTGCGAATATATTATAACAAATTATTAGCTCATTACATAAGCATTAACATACATACAGTGAACCACAAATGTCTTCATACAGCATAAACTTGTAAAATTTGCGTATAATAAAGATGTTTTGATGCGGTTTTCTTATATTAATCTTTTATTTACTTAAATCCCGTTCTAATGATTCCAAAATTTCTTTAACCCATTAAGTACCCATCGAAAATTTTGAATTTGACAAAAAGTCAATTTTTCAAAAATTTTCCTCGATTTTTTCCAAAAAATTTTTTGATGCAGAAAAATTCTTCAAACAATTCTAAAAGTGACTGCAAAAAAAATTTTTCAAAAATATTTTTGCTAGTATTTTTTATAATTTTTTAAAAATCCTAAAAATGACGATTTTAACCCCTTTTTCCGACTTTTCACACAAAAAGTGGCTTTTTTGCAGTTTTCAAAAAATTATAAAAAATACTAGCAAAAATATTTTTGAAAAATTTTTTTTGCAGTCACTCTTAGAATTGTTTGAAGAATTTTTCTGCATCAAAAAATTTTTTGGAAAAAATCGAGGAAAAATTTTGAAAAATTTACTTTTTTTCAAATTCAAAATTTTCGATGGGTACTTAATGGGTTAAAGAAATTTTGGTATCATTAGAACGGGATTTAAGTGAATAAAAGATTTAGTATAAGAAAACCGCATCAAAACATCTTTATTATACGCAAGTTTGACAAATTTATGCTGTATGAAGACATTTGTGGTTCACTGTATGTACATAAATAACGAGCTGTTATGTATTATTGTAAATGCACATATTTTACATTCATATGTAAGTAAGTAAAATACATATAATGGGTATTTCTGCAGTCGCATATGTGTGTCGGCATATGACATAAGATTTGGCTGTTGCGCTCACTGCACTTGCGCGCGCCGATCGTCACCACGAAAAAAGGAGAAGACAATTGAAATTTTCTTTACTCTTTGCATGCATAAATGTATGTATGTATGTATGATGTATATACCCAAAGTATAAACATACAATACGGCGAGTAATTGTTTTGACAAGGAAATAAAATTATTGCATATATGTATTTTTATACCCCGTGAATATGTGCAACAAGGCTATAATGGTTTTGCAGAAAGAGACATGGCAGACCCCATAAAATATTTTTTATACTAAAAAATGGATAACAAGATTATGTGCATGAAACAGTGAGAAAGTAATGCGCTTTTAGAATTATTGAAAAAAAATTTTATTTTTTTTTTGGAAACCGAAACTGTACCGGTATTTCGAAACCGAAACATACAAAAACCGGTTCACCGTTACGAAACCTTTATTCCAAGATTTACCGTAACCGATAACCGAAAACCTAAATGCGAACATAACCGAAACCGTAACTGAAACCGATATTCGTTTCGGTTTTAATCCCTGGTTAAAATTAAAAAATTGTAATGGTTGCGGTGGGCCTTCTTACCCTGACATGCCTGTGGAAATTTCTGGTGCTTCGAATGCTTCCTCTAAACTCTTGCGAGCAGAAGTTGCATTCGAGGAGCACCCTGTCGTCAGTTTTTGACAAGATTTGGAAAATCCCACATTCTAAGATGCATGGATTCATGATGGATATTTGTCGCGAGTAATAGTAAAAGGTAGGTGCTATTATTCGCGTTTTAATAGCACGGAATTTAAACGGGCGCGAGCTTAGTAAACAGCTTACAAAAGTACTAGTTCAGTTCATGGCCTAAAAACCGGACAAAACCGCAAATGGAAACGAAGTATTGTGTATATATGTGCATAAAATTATTATTTATTGAAAATGGTGTCACAAAAAAATAAAAACCATAATATTAGTCTTCAAGACTTAGGCGCTCCATGCTCCATCTATTAAGCTTAAACTCTGGAAATAAATAAAATTATGAAAAATTATGGAAATTGACAAAGTTTGTGTACTTACTGTATTTATTGGCGATTTTTATTCCTCCCATTCCTCCTCCTCTTTTCGTTCTGTTTTTTGCTGATTTTGCTCGTCTTGTTTTTCCTTTATTTTGTATAAAATTTCGGGATAAAATTCTGGAAAAAGATTAAAAAATACAATTAATTTATAGACGCGGCCTGCAAGCGACACAGCGCGTGCTTATCGTTCTGGTGTCGATCCAAGACTAAACGTTTTTCGTCGTTGCTTGTGTGCTCTCTCTCTCAGCTGCAGTGTTACCAATTTGTCCTTTTTGCGGACAGATTTGTCCGTTTTGGAACTGCGATTTTCGGAAAAATTTTAAAACGTCCCCTATCCGGAAAAAATTAATTTTTTGTTTTTGTTTTACTTTATCCATTATTTATCCTTTTTTCATTGTTCTAAGTCACTCATAGAATTTATTAAATACATCTAAGCGTCACCTAATACGTATATATTCATTTTCGGATCGTAGAATATCTTTAAAATTTAAAAAACAATTGACGCATTTCCTGTGGAAAATATATTACTGGCTAATAAAGAGCTAATACAGTCGAACTTCCCTAACTCGAACTTCTCTAACTCGAATTTTCTCTAACTCGAACAAAATCGAGTGGCAATAGCGTCTACTCAGCAAATTTCATACAAATCTCCTTCCGTAACTCGAACTTCCATAAGTCGAATTTCTCCGTAACTCGAACAAAAATATTGGCCTATGCTTCTGTAAGTCGAATTTTTTGGGAAAATCTACAATAAAGTTTGAATTTTTTTTCGTTTCTGTTATATGATTTTTTTACCGGCTCGTTTGAATATGTAATATTGATGTACAATAACATATGGTGATGCAATATGATAGAATATTGCATCAACAATTATTTAGGCTTGTGAATTAGCTATAGGAAAGATGTTCAAAAATATTATCAGTGTATTAAAATGTTTAAAAATGTTTAAAGAAATATTCAAACTTATTAGTTGAGGAATTTGAAAGTAGGCCAAATAAATTGACGTTGCTGAAAAATATTTTTTATTATATTAAAAAATGGAAAATTTATTATGATGACATTTTATCGGGAACATCTTCTGAATACAGCAAAAGAACGAAGAAACCAATTTTTGAGAATATTAACAGGTCTTTAACAAACTGGAATCCTTTTTTGTTGAAAATAACAAGAATAATTTGCAATATAAAATGTATTTATGAATGAATGCATTTTTAGATTCTTTTAAAAAACTAAAAAAGAAAAACGAATAAAAGCAAGTTGCAAAAATTATCTGCATTTTATTGTCTTCTGCATGTACACACCAGAGAGCTGCAAAATTCACTATTTTTCTTGATTTCCTCATAAGCACAAATCTTATTCAACTCCACTCACTGTTCGAAACACAGCGTTGAGTAAAAACCAACTCATGCTGATGAGCACAACAATCGTGTTCATACTCAGCTTTCTGAGAGTTTAAATTTTGGCTCGTGTTTAATCACTCAACGAAACGAAGAGTTAAATAAAATCAGCTTATGCTGACGAACGCATTACTCGTGTACATGCACAGCGATTTCTTAGGAATATGCGGCCGAGCTTCGAGCTTCATGCATGGGCGCCAGGCTTGCCAATTTAGCTATTTTCCCGACAGATTTAGTGGGTTGCAACTGGCAAATAAATATAAATACATATAAAAATATGGTACTGTTCTTAAGCATTCTGTTATTTTATTTCTACCTTCTTTCCATTCTAATTCAGAAATAAAATAAAAGTTTGATAAAAAAAGTAGTACCATAATTTTTATTATTTCTTTAAAATTTGACTATTCAAATCTGGCTATTTTTAACGGACTAATTTTGGCAACGCTGATGGGCGCACACAGCGTGTATTTTGCTTTTGTAATAATCTGCTGTGTGTAGTACACACATGCATATGAACATAGACGTACATACATACATACATATGCTCTCGCGCCGCGTCAAATGTTCTCAAAGACAAATGAGCAAAATTTGCTACAAAAACAATACAAGCGTGCCCAGTTCAACCCATATATGTACATACATACATACATACATATGCATGCAAAGAGTAACGAAATTTCAATTGTCTCCTCCTTTTTTTGCGTTTGTCGAGTGCAAGTGCGAGTGAGACAGCAACAGTCGAAATTTACAGGCACACATTCTTATGCGGACACAAATATGCGACTGTAGAAATACCCATTATATTTATTTATATTTAAATACATACGTATGTATGTAAAATATCTGCATTTACATAAAATTATTTATGTTAATAATACATAACAGCACGTTATTTATGTACATATGTTAATGCTTATGTAATGAGCTAATAGTTTGTTATAATATATCCGCAAATAAACATATTTGGGCATAGGGTATTTCGTAGTCGCCTCGACTCGAATGTTCTTTCATTATTTCGCATTTATTTCTGTTTTCGTCGAACTGGCAAACGAAAGAGCGCGCATGTACATACATGTGTATTTATGTACCATGCATTTTTCAAAGACTTCACACCGATTATACTACATACATACATATGTATGTAGATGCGCGCTCTTTCTAGGCGAGCAGGCGAGACAAATTATGACTAAGATCATTCGAGTCGAGAGGCGACTACAAAATACCCTATGCCCAAATATGTATATTTGCGAATATATTATAACAAATTATTAGCTCATTACATAAGCATTAACATACATACAGTGAACCACAAATGTCTTCATACAGCATAAACTTGTAAAATTTGCGTATAATAAAGATGTTTTGATGCGGTTTTCTTATATTAATCTTTTATTTACTTAAATCCCGTTCTAATGATTCCAAAATTTCTTTAACCCATTAAGTACCCATCGAAAATTTTGAATTTGAAAAAAAGTCAATTTTTCAAAATTTTTCCTCGATTTTTTCCAAAAAATTTTTTGATGCAGAAAAATTCTTCAAACAATTCTAAGAGTGACTGCAAAAAAAATTTTTCAAAAATATTTTTGCTAGTATTTTTTATAATTTTTTAAAAATCCAAAAAATGACGATTTTAACCCCTTTTTCCGACTTTTCACACAAAAAGTGGCTTTTTTGCAGTTTTCAAAAAATTATAAAAAATACTAGCAAAAATATTTTTGAAAAATTTTTTTTGCAGTCACTCTTAGAATTGTTTGAAGAATTTTTCTGCATCAAAAAATTTTTTGGAAAAAATCGAGGAAAAATTTTGAAAAATTTACTTTTTTTCAAATTCAAAATTTTCGATGGGTACTTAATGGGTTAAAGAAATTTTGGTATCATTAGAACGGGATTTAAGTAAATAAAAGATTAGTATAAGAAAACCGCATCAAAACATCTTTATTATACGCAAATTTTACAAGTTTATGCTGTATGAAGACATTTGTGGAGCACTGTATATGTATTTTTATACCCCGTGAATATGTGCAACAAGGCTATAATGGTTTTGCAGAAAGAGACATGGCAGACCCCATAAAATATTTTTTATACTAAAAAATGGATAACAAGATTATGTGCATGAAACAGTGAGAAAGTAATGCGCTTTTAGAATTATTGAAAAAAAATTTTATTTTTTTTTTGGAAACCGAAACTGTACCGGTATTTCGAAACCGAAACATACAAAAACCGGTTCACCGTTACGAAACCTTTATTCCAAGATTTACCGTAACCGATAACCGAAAACCTAAATGCGAACATAACCGAAACCGTAACTGAAACCGATATTCGTTTCGGTTTTAATCCCTGCTTCTAACAATATTCGTAAATTGTCTATTTCAGTCATAAATTGTGTGGCTGTTTTTCCTTTCTGGTGGATGCTAGCTAATTTTGCCTTTATTACATCGGATGATTCACCGACGATAGTGGCCTTCAATTTGCTTATAATTGCATTAATTTTGTACCTTGTACAAAGTGGAACCAGTGATTTTCGAATTTATTACCTCAACGGCAATATGCTCATATGGCGCTTTAGTTAGGTTTACCAACTTGAGCGCTGTTACAAATCTTTGGAGATGTATCTTTTTCCCGTGAAACTCGGGTATGGTGGAGGAAATCTCCTTCATGTATGCCCTGTCAGCCGCTGACGAGTCTGGCATTTTTCGTTTGGTTAAACTCTCGAGTCCCAATGGGTTACTAGCCGCTGCACTTGTTGCGGAGCTATTTTGATTAGCAATTTCTTGGGAATCAGATCCCGAAACAATTGCAATGTAACCTGTGTTGGGTGACTTTGGCCTTGGACTTATCGACTTTGTGTCGTTCTCCTCGATAGCTATAAATGTTACCGGGCTGTCTATTGCGTTCGGTAAATGTAAATCAAGGGTATGTCTCTCTTTTCAAGAAA
This sequence comes from Drosophila subquinaria, assembly GCA_037043405.1. Taxonomy (NCBI): domain Eukaryota; kingdom Metazoa; phylum Arthropoda; class Insecta; order Diptera; family Drosophilidae; genus Drosophila; species Drosophila subquinaria. The sequence goes on along the minus strand of JBAMBL010002502.1, from coordinate 10,154 downwards.
ATAATTGTTATCTTAGACGTTTGACAACGTCTAAGGATTGAGTCCAATGAAGCTCGGAGATTCTAGATTGATTTTCTAGAAACAGCTTCATTATCTCTTTATAAATCTTCACTAAATAAATAGAGTGTTTATTGATGGTACTCGGTTGGGTAGTTCTATTTTGGGAGTGGCTTTTGTACGATTTTTCAAACTCAGATTTTATTTCTGTAACTATCGTGCATATTGTATTCCAATCCATGTGTTATAGTGGCTTAAAAAATTGAGTTCTCCAATCCCCTGTCAAAAATTTAGTTTTGAGTTTTCTTCGGTTTTAGCAGTTGTTTTGGTTTAATATTTGCTTTAAGCATAATATCCAGTAGCTGAAAATATTTTGGACGGTCAAAATGTTCGATGTTTTGATGTCGGACCTTACAGAATTCAGTGTGACAGCATAACACCAAAAATCACTAAAAAGTTGAGAGATTGTTGGTCTTATGCTGCTGTGGTCACACTGTTCGTCAGCTTTGAACAACAAACAAATAAATAACATTGAGCACACAAATAAAGAGGAAATGGACAAAATGGACAGGACAAGAGAAGTAGCAGCGACTAATACCCTAATTATTAAATTAACAATTATTAATTACAAAAATCCCATCAAAATGTTGTTTTTTCGGTCAAATCCCTCAATATTGACTCCTGTTGCTCCTCTTCAATAATTCTAATTCGCTCTTTGTGTTCCAAGATTTCAATTTGGCTCTTATTTTGTTGCTTATTTGGCTCCATTGCTGCTCAAAATGATTTCGACTAGTCGAAACACTGAACGAATCGATGTTTTGAAAGGTCAAAAAAAAAAGCTGCCAGCTGTCATTAAAGAGTGTTGTAAAACACCCAAAAATTTTCTGAGCTGCCCAAATTTAGGTACTGGATACAAGGGTTTAGAAATAGCCTTTCAAAATAATTTCGAGCCAGTTTGCAACCCTTTTTTTTTATATGGAGTTGATACCTTTCAAACTGGTTTTTCAACAACTGGATACTATGCTTTAGCATGAATATGGCCTCATTTTCTGGGACTACTAGGGTTGTCAAATATTTTTAAAATATCGTATCGATGATATTTTCTGTTTTAAAAAAATATCGAAATGATATTTAATATATCATTTTAAAATATCGATATATCGATATAATTGATATATTTTTTTTTACCTTTTCTCAAAAAAAAAAAGTAATATGCCCCACAATAAAAATAGATAGTCTTATAAATCTAACATAACAATATATTTCATAAAATTACAGTTTTTTCCATTAGGTTATATATATTTATCATTAATATATTAGGCAAACAGAAATGAGATTCAAGTTTTTATGTACCACATATTAAATATGAATAGATTTTTTTATCAGATTCGTATGTTTAGTTCCAATATTCGGATTTTACAGACTTCAAAACAAACTTTAAATATCCATTCCTCTCCGCTGCGTCCATGATCACTGAGTGCTTGCTTTCCAGATCACTGAGTGACCAACTCACAAATTTCATAATATATCAAAAAAAAATATCGCATCTTTGATATATCGGCAAATCTAAAATCGCGATATAAATATATCATTTTTTATAAAAATTATCGATATATTAATATTTTGATTTATTATCAACAACCCTAGTAACTACAGAGTTTTGTTTATTGCCTATATTGAATCCGAGTCAATTATATCGCCACATTTGAGTCGATATCTTTTGCCTACTAGCTTTCTATTTCCTATAAATACGCCATTAAGTGCGTTCATCTTTTCTAAAATCACTATGCGTCCGTCGCGTATGATTGGCTTGACATGATCCCTAGACAAGTACGTGCACCCAGGCAAGGAAAATGTGCAAGTGGAATGCCTGCCTATGCACAGTGGTTGCGCTTGTATTGGACAGCGGGCAAAAATACTTCCCGTTGAGATAACGTAATGAAATGTTCACCAAAATTCTATAAAACTGTTGTGAGCATAGGCTAAAAAAATTGGAGCAATCGGCAACTTGAAAGGTGGAAAAATGAGGGCGGCGCTTACTTACTTAGAGAGAGCATTTCACATGCAAGTAAACCCATGGACAAATTTTATAAAAAAGAGGGAAAATACAATTTTAAGATGCAGTTTTGTAATTATGTGCATTAATTAATAAAAAAGTTCTTGGGTGATAATCAATAAAAAGCTTTAAGTTTAATAAATCATAATAATAAAACAAAATTCAAAATGACAATTTAACAGAATATTTGAGAAATTAAAGCTAATAAAAATGTAAACAAAAAACAAAAACATAAATAAAAATCATAATGTAATAAAATAATAATTATTAAGTTAATATTTTGTCATCTAATAGATCGTAAACAGATTGCAGTTACTTTGATTTCTCGCTCTTGCCAAGCTCTCTCTGCCCTGTTATGAATGGTTCGGATCGCAGAAGTAGAGTGTTCATTATATCAATATTCGTCAAGACGCGCGACATTTTTCTGCTGTGCTGAAGTCTACATTTTTTAATTTCCTTATTGTTAGACTCGGCAGCTTCCTCAGAAAGCTCTCCGATTGAGACTAGTGCTGTTCTATCACAGCAGAACCATGAACAAGCACCTTATGGACCGTAGCGGGTAAAAAATACCAAGGATAAGCTGTTATTCATTTCTTGGCTGTATCCAGGGCATATTCATTAAACTTCTCTGCATTAATATTATAACCGGAGGCCATAGCTTGCAACAGCGCGCTGCAGCGACGCACAACGTTCGATTAACTGTTTACTGATTCCTGTGATGTCGGCAGACAAACTTGCATTAGAAAAAAATTTTCTTGTAACATTTCCGTCGTTGGATGTTCCCCTACCTCTATCTCTGGGCTTATCTACGTTGAGACCCATTTTGTCCCGAAATTCTGTTTGAATTTTTAGTTTTCTCTCCAAAACTTTTAACTTTTCATCAGCATCTCTAACTTGCCACTTTTTAACGTCTAACTTATAAGAAATGTGCGAGAAGTATTCAAAAAAAACGAATATAAGAATGAAGTGGAGATAAACCAAATTGAAAATATTTTTCTCGTACTTCCTTTTCTAAGCATTTTTCCAAATTGTTCATTTCTGTTGGTTTGGCTCCACATAAATAACACTTAGCAGCTGATGATTCACTTAAGGCATTGCAAACTTTCCCATCCACCATAGTCAAATGCAAACTATGATTAACGGAAATTTTCTTCTCAAGACTTATTATCGTTGGTTTTAACAGACTTATCTTTTCTTTGATATATTTTTCTTCTTCAATAGATACTTGGGTCGTCTCCTTTTTAAATTGAAATCGAACCGGTCTGCAGTATCGGGTTGACGATGGCCGGGGGTTTTTCCAAATTATTTTATTTTTAGCTTCAGAAATAAGTTGAAGCGGGACGTAGGAAGTGACGAATAAGCTTCTGTCCTCTAAATCATTGTTCAAAAACTTTTGCTTATATTCGCTATGTCCCGTACTTCCATCAAAGCCCCATTTTCCAACTAAAGTCAATCTGTCAACATCTGCAATACTTTCGATAACAGTTTTTTGAAGCTCCAATATGCATGACGCTGTATTATCCAATAAGCTCTGCAGTTCCACTTCTGCATAAGATTCGCTTACAGAAATATGCTCAGGATATCTCGTTTTATTGACTTTAAAATATTTTCATAGCTAGGAAGTAGTTGAAATCCAATTTTAGTATTTACGAACTTTCGAACTAATAAATATTGATGTTTGGACATGTCAGTCTCCATTATGAGAGAGATTACTTCATTGCAATCAGCTGATGTTAAATTATTTTGGTTTTCGTTACGTAAAGCAGTAACAGCAGATTCGTCAATTTCAGATGAGCTATTCGTCGTCGCTTTGTTCTCCCTGAAGTTTCAGAAAAATCGGACTTTGGCCGTCCGCGATGCTTTAAATCAGAATCTGGTGCTATTATACATATTGCAAATGATTCTATAATCATAAGCCACTCAGCATATTTTTTCCTGAACGCAATTTGGTTTCGCTTGCATTTCTTCCAGAACACGTCAATTTTTTTACAAGTGTAGCTAATGCACTTACGCAAACTAGTTGTTTCACATGAGTTACGTCCCAACCAACGACTACCGATAAGGCTATCGATAATAACAAAGAGCCACATAACCAAGACGGTATAAGCGTAGTTTGGTGATAAACGCTAACCTAACCAAATAGAAACTCCGATAAGATAATTAAAGTACATTTGTAAAACTGACCTAAACAAATAAGATAACCTTTAAACAGATACGAATTCGAATACCTCTACAAACATATAAGATAAGTAAATCCGACCCTCTGACCTATTCAAACAAGATAAATGTAATGTCTGAACAGATGTAAACTCTATGGAGAAGAATATTGATAAGACTCATTTGTAAGGTTATAAAAACCAAAATTCCTCTAAATAAAGTAGTTATTACATTCTTGACACTCTTAAGAGACGGTCGTGTTTTAATTCAAACGTAATTGGCGCAGCCGGGAAAAGTCTACTAAAATCTTAAGATATTAGTATTCAAATTTGCTCTGAATATATCCGAAGATATATCGAACTTAAATATAAGTGAAAATATTTTAATAACAATAAAAATCATAAGATTTTGTTGCTGAAAAATATATGTGCTAAAATTTATAAAAAACAAAAACAAAGAAATTAAAAGGAAAAGCTTAAAATCCTTGAAAAGTGTAAAATTTATAAATAATAAAAACAAAAAATTAAAAGGAAAAGTTAAAATCCTTAAAAGTGAAAATATTTGAAAACAATTAAAGTCATAAGATTTTGTTGCTTAAATATATGTGTTAAAATTTATAATTAACAAAAATAAATAAAGGGAAAGTTCAAAATCCTTTAAAAGTGAAAAAAGTCGAATAACAATCACAAGATTTTGTTGCTTAGAATTGTTCAGGATATAGATATCCTCTAAAAACTAACACCAACTCGAAGTTAACAAAAAAAAAAAAATAAATAAATAACAACAAGTAAAATAGCAGCAAAATATAACTCATATACCCAAACGAAATAATTATTGTGATTGTAAAACGATACGATAAATAAGATATCTGAAAACGAATCTACATAAATGCCTAAAGGAGAAAAAACCAAAGCACACCAATCACCGTACTCAAATGTAAGCAGTTCCGACGACGAAATGGTGACTCCTGACAATATAACTGTCACTGGATCTGATCTTCTAGAAGAGGCATCGAGGATCAGAGGATTTTCGGGAAGAGATGACTACGATCTGTCATCATTTCTAAGAGAAGTGGACACTGTCTTGGAACTCTTCAGGGAGAACGCAAATACAAGGCTATTTGTGATTCAACGCTACGTGGTGACGAAAATTCACGGCGAAGCATTGAACGTCATCAGACCTTTAGGAGGGAACTCGACGTGGGAAGCAATCAAAGCTGAACTCATAAGGAACTTCGAAGTCAAGGAAAGCTACCATCACCTTTAACATCGGGCAATTAGCATAAGAAACACAAATGCAAGTGACTATTTTTATAAACTAAAAAATTTATTAGATAAGGTTAATATTAAGTATGAATTTGATTTGCTAAAACCAGTTGCTTTTTCGCCAGAAGCAAACGAGGCATTTTTTTTAAAAACTTTTTTGGACGGAATCAGTCCTCATCTGTCTTCAATCATATTAAGTAGGAATATAATAAAATTAAGGGAAGCTTTTTCTACGCTAGACGATTTAGGGATAGTAAGGCAGTATAGGCAGAACCGAAACAATGACGGATACAGACAACAACAACAACAAATAAATACAGCCCTTAATTATAATTCAAACAATAATGATCACCGACAGGGGCAAAACGACAGGCAAAATTCTGAATATTCTAGGCAAAACTCACAACAAACAAGGAACAGTAATCAATCAAGATTTGATAAAACAGTCCCAATGAAAGTAAACCAAATTAGACAGGGTACCGAAGAAAATTATTCAGTCGAAAGCCTTAACGTAACTTTACCGATAATAGAATTAACTATAGAAAGCTATAAAATTAAATGCCTCATTGATACAGGATCAACAACATCAATTGTAAACAGCAATTCAATGATAGGATACAAGAGAACAAAAATGGAACGGCAATCAAGCTTAGAACACTAAATAATGAATTTTCCATAACATATGAAATAGTAACTCCTTTACCAATTGAATTTAACGAAAAAAACTTTATGTATTGGAAACTCAGTCCATTTTTAAATAAACAATTCGACGGGATAATCGGACAGAATTTATTAGTGCCTCTTGGTGCTATAATCAATTTGATAGATAATTATGTTGAAATAAATGGAAATAAAATATGTTTCTTAAATTCACTCCCTTTTCATATGAATGACATTCATTCAATCGAACCAGTCGATTTAAATGTTTTGTCTACAGCAACAATTTATTCTCAAGTATAAGAAGTAAATAATCACTTTCCCATACTATAATCAGTTGTTAACCGCTTTCGAACACAAATTATTTTATGCGAACATAAAGTTAAGGAAAGCGAGAAAATAGGCGGTAGCTTGAAAGTCTACATAAGTCAGGATGATATTGATAGTGGATATATAGTAGATATCTTAAGAAAATACTTAAAGGAAAATTGTAAGACGGGTATTTATTCTGATTTAGCAGTAACCGAATACAATAAAGTACAACTAAAACTTATTGAGATTTTCGGGAAAAGTATAAAGTTTATCAAATGTATGCATCATGCTAAAGACATGATCAATGAAGAAGAAGCATATCGTTATATTGAAAAATATCACATAAACCAAACTGGACATGCAGGGATTAATGAAAATTACCATGGTTTAAAATACCTTATTTATATAAAAAACCTTAAGACACTTATTCACAAATATATCAACAATTGTGATGTGTGCAATAGAGTAAAATATGATAGGAAACCTTTAAAGCCCAAGTTCCATCTAAAAGAAACCCCTAGTGACATAAATCATATTGTTCACATAGATACATTTACATTTTTAAAAAAACACTTTTTTAACAATAATAGATAAATTCTCAAAATTCGCCATAGCTTTACCATTAGAAAATAGAAATAGCATAACCCTCGTAGAAAAATTGAGGCAATTTATTTCAATAAAAGGCCCCCCACGGAATATAATAGCAGATAATGAGTTTAATTGTGTGAATGTCAAATAATTCCTTAGAATAGAAAACATTAAGGTACATTTTACTAAGCCTAATAGTCATACGGGTAACTCAGACATAGAACGCTTTCATAATGCATTGTGTGAAAGACTAAGGCTAGCTGAACTCGAGAGTAAAGGGTTATCAATGCAGGAAAAAATGTTTAAATGCGTAGAATATTATAATAAATCTTTTCACTCAGCAATAAATGAGAAACCAATAGATATAGATAACAGAAAAGTAAAGGTAGAAATTGTTCAGGATCGCCTAAATAGCATAAAGCTGAAAAATATAGTCAAAAGAAACTAAAATAGAGAGAATTTCCCATTAGAACACGATGAAGGCTACGTGAAAAATCATGTAGCAGAACGCCATAAAAACGCTGCCAAATATAGAAAGTTAAAATTAGAAAATATTCACAAATCTAATATTAAAAGAAGAAATAATAGATTTGATGACAACAATCATAAATAATAAAAATACCAAAAGACTTCACGAAAGTACAGCTTAGAGTTATACAACCAATTTCTGATAGGCAGATGAGAGAAATAGACTTCGCTCCAGAAACAGTTTTTAAGTATCAAAATATAATTTATACATACGAAAATGAAAAAACATGAAATGAACTTCGAAATTCCAACCATTGTATTTTTACGAAATCTTGTTCATTAGTTACTAATAAAATGACGGAAATTATAGAAATTGACGATCACACACTGTTACTAACAAAATTTTAAAAATATTAAGGTTATCTCAAAATTGCGATAAGAGAGAATTTATATTAAACGGTAACTATCTTATACATTATTAAAATTGTACATACAAATTATTTGAACAATCATTTTCAAACGTTAAATATATTTTTCAACAAAGATTTTATTACCCTGTAAACGAACATGTCAACTTCGATCATAAGATTTTATTTAACGATATTAAACAACAACATATTATTAATATTAAGGAAATAGAGGATCTTAAATATCATAAAAAAATGTAAATCAAACAATTTCCTCAACAGTTATAATAATTACACTTACTGTTATAGTTTTAGTTATATATCTTTGGAGAAAACAAAAGAATATGAATATTCAAATTTTAAACAAAACCCAGGAGTATTTTGTATCTCAGCGGGGAGGAGTTACGTCCCAACCAACGACTACCCAATGGTAAATTTGTCGCAGAAAACCCAGCCGGGAATTCAGTCATGTGGTGAACGAATTCTATACGGCCGCTGTACAGAACGCTTCAGATTTAAGTTGCACATCCCTGATTCTGCAAACTTTCATTAGCGCGCTCTGTAGTCAGAATCGATCGTCTCTAAGTGTGAAATCCCCGCAGCAAAGTCCGCTATGAGTTCGCTCGTTTGCATGAGTTTCTCATAGTGTTTGGTTGTACAAGACGCTGCTTAGAATCGTTTGCGTCGTGGTAAAAGTTCCCTGCAACAAAGTCCGCTACGAACTCGAACGTTTTAGTGAGTTCGACATAGCGTTCTGCTGCAGAGAACGCTGCTTGGAAATCGTTCTGAGCTGTGTGAAATACATGCAGCTAACTCCGCTATGAGTTCGCTCGTTTGCTTGAGTTCGACACTGCGTTCTGCTGCAGAAAACGCTGCTTGGATTTTTTCTTTGTTTCTTTGTTTGTATTCACTTTTGTAGGGTTGTCATAGGGTTTTGCAGCAGTTATTGCAGTGTACAAAAAAGCTCGATCAGCAACATTTTGTATGGGTTGCAACCCTTTTTGTGTGTATTTCTTGCAGTTTTTCTTTTGCGTTTTAGTTAAGTGTTAGCTCGTGTTGCGTAAACAACATAACTGAAGCGGTAAGTTAAATATATTTATTGCGTATTTAAATATAATTTACAAATAAAACACAATTAATATATTACAGTCTACCACATTCGGCATTGCTACTGTTTTGAATATACACACAAGCCAGGTAAGTAAAATACAAAACACATAAAATACCACATTTGTAATTATTGTTTGTTTTTTCTTTGTTTTCAGTGTTCTTATAGATCTAAATTAGTTTCAGTAATTGTAAGAATGTAAAAAAAATAATGTAAATAATTGTTTGAATAAAATTATTAATTAAAAATATGTATAAACATTTTATTTCTACTGCCGTGCAGATTTGCCGCTTATTAGGGGTGGGGTATTTCAATAAGAATTCCAACCAGATTTCATACTAAAACCAGCCAGAATTCCAACTAGATTTTTTAAAGCAGAAATACGCATACAGAAAAGTATGCAGCAGAACCCTGCGAAGAACTCACTAAAACGTTCGACTTCGTAGCGGAGTCTGCCGCGCGGTTTTATAAATTTCCTACAGAGAATTTTGGCCACGCATGTATAAAAGCGAATGAGGGTTTTACACGAACTCGGCGCGCAGAACTGTGAGCGCGCTGTATGAATTCTGTACACTTTTCTGCGACAAATTTACCATTGGTTATTATCGATAATAACAAAGAGCCACATAACCAAGACGGTATAAGCGTAGTTTGGTGATAAACGCTAACCTAACCAAATAGAAACTCCGATAAGATAATTAAAGTACATTTGTAAAACTGACCTAAACAAATAAGATAACCTTTAAACAGATACGAATTCGAATACCTCTACAAACATATAAGATAAGTAAATCCGACCCTCTGACCTATTCAAACAAGATAAATGTAATGTCTGAACAGATGTAAACTCTATGGAGAAGAATATTGATAAGCCTCATTTGTAAGGTTATAAAAACCCAAATTCCTCTAAATAAAGTAGTTATTACATTCTTGACACTCTTAAGAGACGGTCATGTTTTAATTCAAACGTTATTCATGCGTAACCTTCTTTTTGTATGTGATTTTCAAGAAGCTCTGTTATTTCTTTGCATCTTTCGGTGTGTGTTCCGCGTGTTGCTAACCAAAGTCCAAACAAATGCATGCGTGGACATTTCCAAAAAAAAGAAGAACCTAATAATATATTAATAAAATTAACAAAA
>JBAMBL010002500.1:0-12262 GCA_037043405.1 Drosophila subquinaria | reverse complement strand
CTCATATAGCTTTGAGATCGGCTTAGTAGTTCAGAAGCTAGCGACTTTTAAAAGTTTCAAAATCCGGTTTTTTTGTGAATTTTGGGTCTCCACAGCTCACAAATTGCCCTAGAAAAAATGGATATCGCCAAGGTAAAATTATTTTTAAGAGTTTAACGTATAGCCGACACTGTTACGAAGAAAATAGGCTATTGCTTTTGAGAAGCTATGGATAAATCGCGGAGATATACGCTTTTCAGTGAAAGAATATAAATCATCTTTTTAACGATTTTCTAGTTTGGTTTGTATGACAGCTATATGATACAGTGGTCCGATTTAGTCCAAACTTTGTCAGGATGTATGGGACTATAACATATGCTGATTAAGTAAGATTTGTTAAGATATTTCAAGCAACCAAAAAGTTTTTCATACTAAGACTTGGTTTTCGACTGATCGTTCCTATGACAGCTATTTGATACAGTGGTCCGATTAAGTCCAAATTTGGTGAGGATGTAAGAGACCATCCCAGATGCTGATTCTGCAAGTTTGGTTGAAATATCTACAAAAACAACAAATATTTTTGCACTAAATCTTTATTTTCGATCAATATTTCCAATGGCAGCTGTTTTTTGCGAAAAACTTCTTTGTTGTTTGAGATATCTTAACAAATCTCACTCAATCAGCATCTTTTATGGTCCTACATATCCTGACCAATTTTGGTTGAAATCGGACGACTGTATCATATAGCTGCCATACAAACACAAACTAGAAAATCGTTAAAAAGATGATTTATATTCTTTCACTGAAAAGCGTATATCTCCGCCATTTATCCATGGATTCTCATAAACAGTTGCCTATTTTCTTTATAACAGTGTTAGCTTTACGCTAAATACTCAAAACAAATTTTACCTTTGCGATATCTATTTTTTGTAGAGCAATTTGTGAGCTCTCGAGCTCAAAAAATCACAAAAAAACAGGATTTTGGAACTTTTAAAAGTCGCTAGCTTCTGAACTACTAAGCCGATCTCAAAACTATATGAGAAAAGGTTGTAAAGAGATTAGTTACCTTTAATTTGAGTGCTTCTTTGACCGCATCTGTAAGTTAGATCTCGTGGTATACTCTAAAATGTGAGAGCAACTTTGAAAACTTGGAAAAACATGAATATTTCGAAAACGCTACCATAAAAAAATTTTTAAGTGCGATTTTTGAGTTTAGTGGGCCAAAATCCATAAGAAAAGTGCACTCAGACATGAAAGTCAAAATTTTTTTTTGATTTTGTAAACTAGTGTAATCTATACAGACTTTTTGCAAATCTTTTTTTAAATACATAGCAAACTATTTGTAAAGTATGATACATAAATGGATATTTGAGTGCTGACATAAACATGAAACCATATGCATATCCATATAATATATTATATAAAACCAATTCTCAAACAATTTCTCTGCTATTAAATTGTCAAGGCTATTATGTAATAATATTAATAATAATAATCTCCACTTTTTCGCTTGGAACTCTTTTTTTATTACAGCACTTACTATTTTATCACTGATTGCGATCGTAAAAACCAAACAGTTGAGCGAATATTAAAGACTAAGAATAAAATCAACAGAAAATGGCGAGTTCAACGCAAAAATGCACTTAAGCTCGACAAATGCAGGAAAAATGAACAAATTATACAGCAAACTATTATATGGCTGGATTTTATATGCCAACTGCATGCAATTGCCTAAATTGTACGAAAAATATGCAAATATTAAAACAACTCAACGAAAAACATTTGGACATGGAAGAAGAAAGTACAAAAGTCATTGGAGAGCTGAAAATGTAATGCCTTTAATTACATTCTTTAAAAATTTTTATTTTAGAAAAGAACTATGAAAATAAAACAAGAATTGTTAAGATTATTATTGTTTATTACTATTCATTTTGGAGCATACATTAAGCTAAAATTAAAAACTGGCTTTAACTTAAGATTAAACTTAAATATGTAAATCTGATCGAAAATGTCTCCCTTAATGGACCGTACTTATTGCTTACCCTTAGTAAGGGTATACAAATTATCATCCAACGACAATTACGCCGCAGAGTTGTAATTTAACCCCGTCGAGAGCACAACAAATGCAAATAACAGAATTTTGATTACTGCAAAGACATGTCTGCGCATATTTATATCCAAATTAGTTTTACTGTCAGGAAAATTCTAACAAGCTTGAGACAAAAAGTGAATCCACAAAAATTAATCAAAGAGCAATTTATCATTTATTTTTTATTCCAAAATTTTAATCAAATTTAACAGCATTAAAGCCATTCTAAATTAAAATATTTAAAGGATTATTATTTTTAAGATGCAAATATAATTAAACCATTGTCATATTTAGGATGAGTTATATTTCTGGAATTATTGCCATTGAAAACATGCGAAGACAATTCCCAAAACAATCTTAAAACTAGTAAAATTAAATTTCAAATAAAATTTCCAAAGCTGTAAATAAATACGGTCTGAAACACCAAGTTTTTTTAAATTCTACAACAGTTCTAAAATCAAAAAACCGTAAGCCTTGCCTTACTTTCAAACAGAAATTATAAATGATATTTGAGTTCTGATAACTCTTAGCTCTTTTAACGATTTTAAATTCATAATTTTCACCTTAAAGTTGAGTGCCCTTAGTGTAGTGTAGTGCAAGAAACAAGTATCTGCACAAACTGTTGACCACAAATAATTAGAAAAGTTTCGTAATGCAGTCGGCAACTCTGTTCCGTAGAGATTGTTCCCTCAAATTGGGAAAACTTTCCATTTACTCTTTTGTTTCTGGCTGTTTCGTTGCCTTGGGGGTTCCCCTTTGGGTTTGCCACTTTGGCGCTTTCATTTCCACAGATTAGACAACTGTAGGAAGAAAATGTGCAAATTGATGTGGTCGATGCGAGTGCAAACTGTTCGGTTGACGCGATTCGAATGCACAATGGAAATGCGCTTTGCCCCCGGGCATAAGGAATCTTCAAGTAGATATACAAAACTGAATTGCCAATTGGAATGTAAAGATTTCAATTAGGTGTCCGTAATTGAATTCTTTTTGGTACTGCGCAGTCAGAAAAGAAAACAAGTAAGTATGATTGAAAGTAGCAATATTGCATTAATCTATTATTTCTTTGAAAGCTATTTTAATTTTGGAAAATAAATAATTAAATATGTTATGATGCTGGCAATAAAATTTTTAATATAATAAGTATTTATTTCAAGGCAGCAAGCCAACAAAGTTTTGGAATGGTTGATGTTTATTGAACTAAAATATTTTGACTTATGAATTCAATGTAATTTGGAAGCATTTTTAATAGCATAAGCAAACAAGAGAATCTTTCATTTCATCTGTATCTCTAATCACGAGTATTCATATGCAACTATGTACTCGTATATCAAACTTACAACTTTGCTAACAGATTCCAAGAGCTGTCTCAAAAGATTGTAGCTGCCATTGGACCCAAAGTCCTTCATGAGCTATTCCACATAACAATAGGCACTGTCCCTTGGCCACAACATGCATATTGATGATATGGGCTGATAGAGCACACAGCACAGGACATAAGGACACGTGCGGATAGACAGTAACAACAAGTGTGTCTGTGCGTGTATGTATTTGTGGTATAAGTTTACATTAGATAGTGCAACAATGGAATGCATTACTGCTGCTGGGCGTCGCCAGCTGACTATACTCCTATCAAGAGTGACTAAGAGAAAAATAAAAAAAATGTGAGCCGAATCGATAAGACGTTGGCTTTAACGTTGGCATGCGATACCATGAACAGCAAATAGCCAGGAGCATGCCGCATTGGATAAGGCGACACTTTGCCGGCAATGCTTAGGAAAGCAAAGTCCACTGTTGTTGTTGTTATTATGATTATTGTTGTTGTTGTTGTTGCTATTCAAGTAACGGTGGAGGTAAAGGTGGCGCAATAAAAAGTTTGACTGCGCTGCGCTGCGCTGATGTAATACCGCAAGACAATTTGCCTTCGCACGTCATATGGCCGCAAAAATGAGAGCAATAGCAACAGCAACAACAGCAACTGAAGCATTGAGAGTAAGTACGAGTACTATTAAAAGCCGGTACACAACATGCTCTTTTTCTTACGCTCTCTTACGCTCTCTTACGCTCTCTCACTCTCTGTTACTTACTCTCTCTTCACTGGACATGCGCGCGCTCTCTTCCAACAGCTGTGTGTCAGAAATCGACAGAAAAAAGAAGCATTACATACTTTACAGTACGACAAGACTTGGTCTTAGCTTGAATTTGATGAATCAGCTGTTCTGCAAAGTACTTCCCCCTCCCCCTCCCCCTCTACCTTCTTCATCACTCCTTCCACAACTGGAAAGCCAGGCAGAAAGGCAGCAGGCGACGATTTTGTATTCGTGCCTGAATTTAATTCGTTGCCTGTCGCCGCGGCGCCGGGTGTCAAGCTTAAGTCGCACTCCGGCCGGCTGCCAGGGGGCTAGAGGACCAGAGGACCAGAGACCCGGGTGCTCCTTGTGCCATACATACTACCTACCATATGGCTATTGATTTTTTTTTTTTTAGCACTGGCTTCTTTCTGTCTGTTTCAATGCTGACGCGACTAGAGTGTCGAGCGTAATGTACTTTAATTTATTCTATGCCAGCAGATTTTTTTTAATTTATTTTTCCGACTTCATATTCTACAATTTTTTTTTTTTTTTTTTAATTTTTCTTGTTGTTTTGGGTGTGTGCTGCATAAAATCGTTGCATGTTTACGGAGCTAACTCCCTTTTATGACACACCAAGGATTGTTATAAGTAAAAAGCTGGTAAAATAAATATATACATATGTGCATAAGTTAAATATTTGTAGAGTTCCGCTGGCTACAAAATATGTTTATAAATACTATATTTATAAATAAATAAATAAATTATAAATGTAGGTCTTTTATAAACCCTACATTAATATATACATACATATATTACTTTACGAATAAAAATAAAATTAAACAGAATTAATTATAAGCTTAAATAATGCCCAAAATACAAAAATTATTTATACCAATTATAAATAATATTCATGCCTCATGATTTCATTAGAATAATCCTGAAATTTACACACCAACATGATTGCTATACGCATTTATAGGGGAAATCACCATGTAATTGATATTATTTACAATATTCCCACAAATTGTTGACTGCAAATTCATTAAATCAAATATAATATATACGACCATAATATAATCCCATGATATAATCCCGCTGCAGTGCAACACCCTCTCGAGCCAGTCATAAATTCAAGGCAGTCACCCCATTTTGTCTGCAGAGAATTGCACCCTTCACTTGTCGCCTGCAAGTATGCAATAAAAATAAAAATGTGTCGCACACAACTGGCGCACATAAATCACTCGATTTCGCCCCGATTCGAAATATAAAAAATGAAACATAAATAGTTTAAGACAAACTAAGGAAGTGGGTTAAGAAACTGCAAGTTATGGCCAGCTATTTGTCATAGTATATTGCTAAACATGATATTGTTCTTTTGTGTGTGTGAAGGACAATTTGTACGTACCTTGTCTACCGGCATTGATGGGCACGCTCTGCACAGATTCCAGAATGAGCCAATCATAGGGAAATGCTTTTGTTGTTGTCGAACCAAATTATCAAAATATACAAAATAAACACACGCGCGTTTACTCGATTTGATTTCTTAATACTTATGTTCTCTGTTCAATTTTAGACGCAACAACACCGAACTAACACACATACACAAACACACGCGTTCCGCTCACTCTTTCTATCTCTCTCTCTCTCTCTCACTCTCTCTCCTGCTTTCTCTCTCCTCTCTATACGCACACGCACCTGTCTAATGCGTTGCGAAGAAAGTGCGTTTGTATTGTCATAGACAAAACTAGATTCGATTTTTTTTTTTAATGTGACCGCAGCTGTGGGAAGGAGGAAGAAGGAAGAGCGCGCAAAGCGTTAGAAGAAGTATTGCATACCAGCAGGCGACGGCAACTGCTGTTATAATGATGATCTCATACACTCACTCGCACACTCACACACTCACAGCAAAGTATACGCCTAAGCCAAACACACACACACGCACACATATATAAAAGGCAACTTGAATGTCACACAATTGAGCCAATTAATGCATAATTTAATACTCAGCATGGGAATGTGTTTGCAACTTTTTGAGCAGCTTTAACAATTTCATATTAAATTTTGAATTGTGCACCCAAAGCACCGTTCAGTAGTCGGTCCCCCAGGCCCCCACCGCGTGTCGTCCGTTTCTTGTCAGCCAAGCAAATCGATATCTATTTTTCATGTCAGCCGTGTGGTATGCAATACATTTTAGCCGCTTTTCGCTGCGCTGCTGATTTACTTTTATATTTTGCACTAATTTGCCATTAGCGAGCAGTGAAGCGCAACATTTGCCTTTTACTTGAGCTCTTCCACTACAATCATTTACTTAACACCAAACACACATTTCAAATTTAGTTTGAATGCACCGCTGCTGCTGCTGCTGCTTGTGCTGTTTCTGCTGCTGCTGCTGCTTATGAGGCCAAATAATTGGCGCTTTACCGCTAACGTTTGCAACTCGACGACGTTACGTACACGACTGAGCTGAATGTACGCTGCCAACTGTCGTCGGCTTTGAACAAAAGTGGTTGAAAACGCCGCCAAACCACCCAGCGTGAATGTGAATGTTAAGTGAAGCCAAAGCGTCGGCGTTGGAGTTGACGCAGCGCTTGGAAGTTGTGCAGCGCGCCGGGGGCGTGTTTGGCAGCTGTTGGTCGCTCATTGGAACTGGGCATAGGAACCTATTGCAAACCAAATGATAAATATTCAGTGGCGTAGTATTTATTTCTAAGCACAAATGCATTTAATTTCAATATAATTTAAATTTTCCTTTTTATAGTTGAGCTAAAATATTTAATTATGTTTTTTAAATATGAAGCAGTTGAGCAAAAATGGCGCGCTTCCTATCGATATGTACGGCCATAATCGATAGTTTAGGTGAGTGACGTCTTAAACGATTCGATACACGCCGGTTCCGGTTTCAAAAACGACCGGCGCGCAATTTAAATTTCAGCCTTTTATTTTTTTATGTAGTATGTTTTTAGTAAAACCAAATAAATGATAAATTATATGAATGAAAGGTGATAATTTAACTGAATGCTGCGAGTTGGTCATCCCAGGGGGTAAGTTGTATAATTAACTTAAAGCCAAAAATTCCAAATTCCAAAAAATTCTAACAAATGTGTATGCAACATTTTTAAAATCTCGCATTCAAATATTCAAAGGATAATTTTTAAAAAATTACAGACTATCGTCTCTTTTCTGCGAACCAAGGTTGCCACATAGTTTGTGCTAGAAGTGGATGGCGATAGAAAATTAGGTCCCATTAAAAATAAAATTTTTTTAAAATAATAAAGTTTTTTTTAAAATTGGGTTGGGACACGTCAGCTCTTGCGTAGTGAAAAAATTAAAAAACTACTAGGAAATTCTCAAATATAAATTAAAAGCTTTGGCTCTAGCTTCAAAATTAATTTTAATAAAAAGTTCATATTTAACAACTTTGTTGAAAAGCGTTAAATATTGTGAAATATGTCACCGTTATGCCACCTGTTTTTTGCCAATGCAATCAGCTGATTAATGCATTTAGTTATTAGAGGTGTGTGTTGTCCCGATGCTTGCTGAACACATAAACATTTTTGAAACGGCGTTTAAATCTGTAAATCTCATCTATAAAAGAGATTGTATTGAAAATATTTCTCAGAATATTTTGAAATTCTTTCTTTCCAGTACTTTAGAGGGTCGAATTAAAAGGATTGTTTATTTTTGTTGTATATCTATAAAAACATTCGATAGTGGGCTACCAAACACCGATGGTTCGGGTTGCTTTGCAAACATCGATGTTTCTCCACCTCTAAATTAGTGTTGGGTAAACATTGCTCACTTAGGTGAACATGTTCACTTCAGTCAACTCACTCAGATCGCTCGATTTTCGTTGCTAAAGAACCGTTGCTATCTTGACGCACATTCACTTGCTCAGTTGCTCAGTCTTGTTCAGTTGCTCATTTTTGTTCACTTGCTCAGTTGCTCAGTCTTGTTCAGTTGTTCAGTTGCTCACTTGCTCAGTCTTGTTCAGTTGATCTTTTTTGTTCACTTGTTCAGTTGCTCAGCTACTCACTGCTCTAAGTCCCTCACTCAACAAATCAAAAATTTCATACGTTATACATTTCATACATTTCAATTTAAATCGGATTCATCACTTTATTATGGTTAGTATACATGTACATAAAACTAAAGTAACAAAATTATAAATAAAATAATTATAATTAAAATATATTCCCTTCATAACAAACAACCAAATTAAAAAGTAAAATAATGAAAGTATTTATTTCCCTTCACTTCTTTATACTTTTCTCCAAACGAATATACGCAAAGTGCCGTAACAGAGTTTAGAGCGCAAAGGAAATAATGAATAAGAACATTTGGGCGATAGTGAGCAAAGCAGAACAACTGAACAAGACTGAGCAAGTGAACAAAAAAGAGCAACTGAACAAGACTGAGCAACTGAGCAAGTGAGCAAAAAGGAGCAAGTTGGAAGGAACATGTTCACTTGCTCACTTCAGGGAGCAACTCTTTTTTGTTCACTCACTCATGAGCAACCCAACACTACCTCTAATAAAATGGAGCTGACCGGGGAAGTTGTTTTCTTTTTGGGCGTTGCAATCATAATTCACATTCTGATATTTATGCTCGTAATGGGTAAACGATCAAAGAGCATTCTCGGCCGTCACGTGGTGGTCACCGGTGGCTCAAAAGGCATCGGACTTTGTCTGGCCGTGGAATGTGCGATGAAAGGAGCCAATGTCACAGTGATTGCAAGAGATGAAAAAATGTTGAGTGAGTAGTTGTAACATAAACCAGATAAACAGGCTTCTCACTCCAAGTCTGCACGTTGCATGCCTCCACAGTGGGAGCCGTTGCACTAATGGAAGTTATACGTCAACGACCGGAACAGAAATTTCAATATCGCAGCCTTGACATCGGTGGCGACTATGAGGAAGTTGCACGGGTGCTCGGCGAGCTGGAAGAGAGCGTTGGCGATATTTATGCGCTGATCAACTGTGCCGGCATGGCCATTTGCGGATTGTTTGAGGAGGTAGCTGTCGCCGATGTCCACAAACTGATGAATGTCAACTTCTTTGGCAGCTACAATTGCACGCGTTATGTGCTGCCCAAGATGAAGAAAGCCGGCGACGGTATCATTGTCCTAACCTCCTCCTTGGCAGCTATGTTTGGCATTTACGGCTACGGACCGTACTCGGCCAGCAAGTACGCACTGCGAGCCATGGCCGAGACGATCGCGATGGAATCACGGGTGCATGGTGTGTCTGTGACATTGGCCCTGCCCTGTGACACGAATACGCCTGGCTTTGAGGAGGAGGAGAAATCGAAGCCGCGAGAAACGAAAATCATATCCGGCGGCGGTGGACTTATAGAGCCTGAGGTCATGGCCAAGGCAATAATCAAAGATGCTCTGGTCGGTTGCTATAACTAACTATCACTAGAATTGCATATATTAACCATATAACTTTGCAGAAGGGCAACTTTATTTCAACTGTGGGCACTGAGAGCTGGCTGCTGACGATGCTGGGCGGTGCTTTGATACCCTGGGATGGCTTCTTTACCAACCTGCTGCACGCTGTGGTCATTGGTCCTATGCGTCTGTTTAGCTATGGACTCCACAAGTACTTTAATAGCGTCATACGTAAGTGTGACAAGGAAAATCGGGCTTCCAAAACACCCAAACCTGAGGAACAAAAATGACAATCTCAGTTTGCCCTCGACACATTTCACATTCGTGCCCACATAATGGCCTTTCCATATTTATTTATGCATTTAGTATTCCAGAGCCTTAAACCAAACAATCCTAATAGCTTAAAAAACGCTTAGATTATATCAATTAATTTAAATTAATCTATGACTTTGTAACTATTTATATACGCTTTTGTCACGCTTATATGTGTCTGTATCGTTTCAATAAAAGAAAACATTTTGCTCTCAGAAGCAATAATTGTACCTAATTCTAATATTCCAAAATCCATTAGTTATCAACTTTCACGCATTCATTGAATGTTGGTTCATATGTTTAATGAGATTACATTATCAATGCGATAAGATAAGGGGAATACAAATTTACATTTAAATTGCGCGCGCCGGCCAAAGTTAGAGCCGTAACGTAAGCATTTTGCGTAGTGTGAGCATTTTGCGCAACGTAAGGAACAAGTTCACTTACTTCAGCCACACTTTTGTGTTCACTCCCTCATGAGCAACCCAACACTGATGAACCACTAAATAAAAAAGAGTTCTGGCGATGTAAGACGGCTATAATTGGTTTTGTGCGGAAATGAAGCTAATTAAATTATATTTATATACTATTAAGATGTGTATGCAAGAAACATGTTAAACTATGTTGCTACAAGTGTGTGTCTAGTTGGAATTTACATATTTACATTGTAAATCAATCAATCAAAATTTGCTATCGTCAGCGCCGGACAATAAGTGATGTCAAAGAAGCTACGAAAAAGCTAAATATTTTAATATAAAAATGATGATATATTGTGTCTATAATAAAAAACAAAATATGTTGAGTTTAAAGTTAAAACTTTAAACATATCCAAGTGAGATATAAAGTTTATGCATTGTGACGCCTTTCTATGCCACGCAAATAGTGAAAACTAGCTGAAATAGTCATCAAGTCAGCACCAATCAATGCGCATAAAAATAGATAAATGGCAAAATTAAAATAAATAAATAGATATCAATGCCATAAAATGGAAATCTTTGCAATTACATGAGCAAAACATTTTCTGTAAATTGAATTTGTTGTTAGTCATGTATTAAATATCTTTTTAAAAAAAAGTTGAAGAAATATGGAAGTAACTCGTCTTAGTCGCATGTGGTCGACTCTAAAATACCCTTTACTCTTGGCATTCCAAGATAAGCCAAAATGCGTATATTTGTGCGAATTAAGAGGTGTTGCTATTTAATAGATGGAAGTTAAAGATGCATTTCCACTGAATGTGTACGCAAATACTTATTATTTGTATAGTTACAGGGTATAAGCTCACGCAATGAAACGGTCAATTGATTTGTCGGTCAGAGTTGCTCACTCGCTTTTCCTTTGTTGTGTGCCTGTCTCTTTTTCGCAAATCAATTATATAAGTAATTCGAGTTGTTGTTTATGTATAAATTGTAATTTGAATTCTATTTAATATTAATTAAATATCGTTAGCGATGTTGTTGACGTATCGCATACCGCCTTCACAGCACATCGCTTATCATTTGCTACGTTTTGTGTTTTTACATTTGCCGTAACAAAAAAAAAATCTGAACGTGTTTACGTAGATACATTTTAATTTACATATACACATGTATCTTTTTATTGCGTCTTTCGCAAATCTTAAGAGCCCATGGGAACAGAATTTCAAGTGCACATATTTATCTTTTATTTATTGTGCAAATATGTCAAAAATAATACTTGGGATGATTATAAAAATAATGATTATGCAAAATGGCAAGAGAGAAGATGATTAATGTATTTACATATGTTAGCGAAAAGGAAAGCACACACAGTAAAGAACATGGCAAATGTACCCAAAAAAATCCCCAATCTTTGATTTATTTTTTGTATAATAAAAATAATGGGATATATAATAGATCAAGTTGTATACTACAATTAAAAAAGAACACAAAAAGCAAATCCAGTTATAGAAATGCAATTGCGCTAATATAGTACATATCTACAATAAAAAGTATAAGCTATATCATATCAAAGTGCACTTAGTAAAAAACTGGTTTCGAACATGATAAAGAGAATGTATTACAAATAAAGTAATCGCTTTAAGATTAGAATTGTCTATTTAACTTATTGAGTATTTCTATTTTTAGACTAGCAATCTAGCTCTGAATGAACATTGACATGTACAATATGTACACACATACACAGAATATTTATATAAGTCAGTTCATATACGCACCCACAAAATCTGCAGTATATCAGCAATTGGTCACGTATGTACCATGTGTAGTATGAAGGGGCTTCTCAGACCCTCACCTTAGGGTATATTAGCTTAGGCAGAAAGTGCTATAATTAAGTAGAAATTATTTTAACAGAAAATGACTACAGTTGAACTAGGACTCTATAAGTCGAATATCTCCATAGCTCGAACATTTTCTTTGGATAATGTTGATTCGGGTTAGGGAAGTTCGA
>JBAMBL010002499.1:0-42496 GCA_037043405.1 Drosophila subquinaria | reverse complement strand
ATGCGCAGGCAACAACTCGTACTCGGATCTGGCAACGATCTGTGGCTCACACTGTGCACAGCTTCAATTTGACAGACGAGTGAATCGAATCCGTGTCGAGCCCTTTGAGCAACAACAGCGAAGCACTCAAGCTCAATCACAAACACAAATACACAAACACACAAACAGTGGGAGACAAGTGCAAAAGACACAAATCGGCGAACTCAAGTGCACTTTACTCTCAGCGAACGTACGGGAGAGAGAGAGAGACGGAGTGTGAGAGTGTTCCCAGTATTTCTCACACTCAGAACGAGAATAGCCCAGAAGCAAATGCACGATTCCTTCTGCTGCTCAGCCTTTCTTTTTCTTTTCGTTTTCTTTTTCTGTTGCTTTTCTTTTACATTTTAATGTTGTTGTTGCTCCACTTGAAATGCAAAGCGCATGCGCTGCCGCTGCCGCGTCGTGATTCCGATTCCTGGCGCAGCTATAAATGACAGGTTCTACAGCCTTTTCACTTTTAGTCTCGAGGTGTCAACGGAGGCGCAATGAACTACCACAACTGGCTGAGCTGTAAGTCGATCCATCCCAGTGCAGTGCAGTGCAGTGTCCGACTTATGTTTAATGATCAATGACTTCCAGTTGTCTTGCAGCTGCTGTTGCCACTGCTTTGTGTGGCAAATACAATCAAGGAGCGCAACTTGTTTGCCACAGAACTCTTTCAGACCTTGGCCACCGATCGTCAGGAGGAGAATGTGATCATCTCGCCGGTATCCGTGCAGCTGGCTTTGGGCCTGGCCTACTACGGGGCGGAGGGCAAGACGGCAACGGAGCTGCAGAAGACGTTGCATGCCTCGGCGCAAGAGAGCAAAGATGGGCTGGCCGAGAGCTACCACCGCCTGTTGCACTCCTACATCAAGTCCAAGACGGTGCTGGAGATCGCCAACAAGGTCTACACACGAGAGAATCTCAAGGTGGCGCCACATTTCCGCGAAGTGGCTGAAAAGTACTTCGACTCCGAAGTGGAAGGGCTCAACTTTGAACAGGAATCGCAAGCTGTGCAGCACATCAACAACTGGGTGAAGCAGAAGACGCAGGACAAGATTGAGCATGTCGTGGACAAACTGGAGCCCGACACGAATGTGGCACTCATCAATGCCATCTACTTCAAGGCCCGCTGGGCTCGTCCCTTCAACGACGAGGACACCAAGGATCGCGACTTCTGGCTAAGCGAGACCCAAGCCGTCCAAGTGCCCACAATGTTCGCCGACAATTGGTATTACTACGCCGACTACCCGGAACTGGATGCCAAGGCTATTGAGCTCTTCTTCGAGAACATCAACATGACCATGTGGTTCATTCTGCCCAACAAGCGCACGGGCCTCCAGCAGCTGGAGCAGCAGCTCAAGGGCGTCGACTTTAAGCTGCTCGAGGAGCGTTGGCAGTGGCAAAGTGTCGCCGTCTATTTACCCAAGTTCAAGTTCGAGTTCGACACGGATCTCAAGCCCACTCTAAACAAGGTAAGCGATCGCTGTAAGCGTAAAGTTAAGGCCTTCTCTAAAATATCTCTTCTGCAGCTGGGCATCAATGCCATGTTCTCGGCGGCAGCTGATTTCAGCAACCTCTTCGATGAGTCGCCCATTGGCACCCGCATCACGAAGTTGCAGCACAAGACTTTCATCGATGTCAATGAGATTGGCTGCGAGGCAGCAGGCATCAGTTGTAAGTAGATCCGCCCATGATAAAAGCATGCTTCTTCAGTTAAGTAATCAATATATCCCATTACAGATGCTGCTGGCGTGCCCATGTCCCTTCCATTGGATCCCAAGACCTTTGTGGCCGATCATCCGTTTGTGTTTATCATTCGCGACCAGCATGCGGTCTACTTCACAGGACATATCGTCAAGTTCTAGGCTAAGAATAGTAATCTATCTACACTCATTCCATTATATAATCATTATTTTAAAAACTTTAATAAATTCCAATTTATATTCTTGAGATTCTTCCGAATCTCACTTGAAATCGAATTCGTGACACTTTGGTATGAGCAATTCACTACATTTTCCCTCCGAAATGAACTGCAAGGCTGTAAAATTAATTTTTTTTTGAAAGTTAGTAAAATTATTAAGGCAACTCGATAACATTACGATTCTTACGAAGTTTTCCTCTCAGGGCGCGATCACAATTTAGATATTCCATATCCCTTTGAGCTATGTTTAAGTAACAGCCGAAGAAAGCACAAACTTCTAGAAAGGGCAAGGTTCTTTTGCAATTTGAAGTTCTTGCTTCTGATAGAGCTACAAAATATCGTAAGAGAGAGAAACTGTGATCTTGAGTAAAAATTTCAATAACCAGCACTTACCAAGAAGTATTGGGAGCAATAAGACGAACTTCATCTTATAACCTCTTAGAAAAGACTGGCAGTTAGTTAGTGCAGAATCAGCATGAATTATTTATTAATGAGCATATTATATTGATTATTTCCACTCGATAAGTCAGTCTTCTTGTTAAATTACATTTCTTGGTTTACTGTAACTTCTTATAGCCGACAGTTGTATGCGTTCAATATTTAGTTAGGCTAAAAATAAACATGCGAATAAGAGGAATAAAAACAAAAGAAATTTTGGGCTAAGTTATGCCTCGATGGGATTACGTGCGACCCAAATATGAAACAACAAAAGACAAAAAAAAGTTAATAAGAAATACAAGTAAATTAAAGTTAAAAAACAAATATTTGAAAATCATTGATTTAATTTTAAAGAGGGAAGAATCGTGTAAGATCGAAGACTTAATGTCTATATAGGGAATATGTTCAGATTAATATGATTATGAAATTCGAGAAAGTTTGAATTGGTATTATCGATATGAGATTGGAAAACCTTCTTAAATTCAAAGTTGTCATCTGAGATGAATCTAATTGAATCACAAAGTAGTCTAAGCCATTAGGATTAGCTAAGTGGAGGCTCAGCTGGGGTGTAAACGGGTTTCGGGTTACTTCAGATCAGATCCATCAGATAACGTCCCTTGCAGCATTTGTGGTATTTGTTTTAAAAGCGCCTGCGCCTGCACCTGCTGCAACTTCTGCCTGTTGCTGCAGCTCGAATGGAGCATCAGTGGAGACAGGGTCAGTGAAGAGAGGGGCAGAGGGGCCTACTTTAAATTCCAGTCACAAAGCGAACATGAAACAAAGAAAAACTTGTCAAGCAATACAAACGAATCTAACAAAGGGATACGCAAGGGAGGGAGGGAGAGGGCAGACTGTGCTTGGTTGACCACAAGCGAAGCGAGGGCGCGCTGCAAGAATTACAATTACAACGACAATTACATGCAGCCAGTCAAAGACACCCAAGCAAGCGTGCCCAGTATTTTTTCTCTCATTCGATAGCAGTAGCAGCAGCAACAGCAACAGCGCTGAACCAGTATTTTTGCTCTTCACAGCAAGCACGCGCGTGAGAGTGAGAGAGCGTGCTCGTGTACTCTGTGAGTTGTTGAAGTTGCATTTGGCGTTGTTGTTTTTGGAGTCAGCGTCGCCGTTTGGAGCCAGCGCAACAGTGAGATTGAAAAACTAAAAGAGAGTGTGAGAGCGAGTGTGCGCGCGTCTGTTCGTGCATGCGAACACGGCCGAGGATCGCTCAGTCTGTGTATTGGTGTCAAACGAGACAGACGAATTTGGCGGCAAAAGAGTTTATCGTGTTGCTTTTGTTCGCCTCGCATTTTCTTGTTGTGCAGCGCGTGCGGAGAAAAACTGCAGCGTGATCTGACCCAACAGTGCCGCTCAGAAGCTGTCCCCGTGCACCACCCTGCGCACCGCGTGCCGTTTACCTTCATCCCGCCCACGCGTGTGTTCTCTTATCTGGCCAAAAGAATCGGTAGCTGTTTGCTTTTGGTGCTTTGCGTGGTACAAGCTACCTTTAAAAAACGGCAGCTAGCCAGGAATTAAATTGCAACGAAAAAAGTGACCAGTCTGTGTGTGCGAGTGTGTTGTGAAAAATTGAGGCAGCAGTAAAAGCGGAAAATGTGCATCAATTATTTAAAATGGTCTTAAATGTCTTCACGATTGCCCCGCAGTGCGATAATTTCGCATTTCATTAAAGTCCATCATAATGTTGCCAACAAATGCTAAAATTAATTGATCGTGTTAATAAAAACTGGCCAGCTCTTGCTTAGATTCCTCCCCTCCTTCAACATCTATTCAAATTTAAATTTACCAATCATCGCATTACTTTTATACACAATTAAGCTTAACGGCTTCGGCCCAAGCGAACCAGTTTCCCATGCTATAAATCGACAGGCAATGAACCAAATTATTTAACTACACATAAGTACATAAAAGTTCAAAATACAAATGAAAAAAAAGACAGCGAATTATTTAAAAATAAAAATAATAATAAAAGTAGTTCCACAAACGCATTGGCTCAAAATTGTTGCCAGTTGTTCGCAGTTTTAAGTTGATTTATATGCGCGATTAGAAAACCAGCGACAAAAAATAAATAAATTATTTCTGCATAAGAAAAATAACAGACATAAGAAATAAGAAACAAATGTGTTAAAGCAAATGCCAAAAGGCTGCGCCTGCGCACAGTCCAATCTACAAATTTGCCTCAGTCTGTGGCCGGCAAATTAATAAGAAATATAAAAAAAATAAAAATGTATATGAGTCCCAATCGGTTAATGTTAATTTATGTGTGCATTTGTGCAGTGTGAAAGATAAATGTAAGTCAAGCGAAAACAAAAAACAAAATCATCTGATAAGCCGCTTAGGTACGACAAAAAGGAGAAAAGGATTCGCCACAAAAAATGGATAACACAAATCAAATGCCCGTCGAGCTCGAAAGGTGAGTCAAAATGCGATCCCATACCTTGATAGTTATTGGCAAAATCTGGGCAATTTTAAATAGATTTAATGATAGATAAGAATTCAAATTTACTGTGACAAAAGTTAACTGTTTCGTGTGTTTTTTTTTGTAATTTTCCTATTTATGATTTTTAATTGCTCAATTTTCCTCGCCGAAGGTAATTGACAAACTTGATAGAGATAAACGGTAATCTTTTACCTTTAAATTTTTTATATTCCAAAAATACTTTTTACATATTTTCAGTAAATCAGTTTTCTCAATCATGCGATTTAGACGTCTTTTATAATTTTATAGGGAATGTAAATTTATTAGACTTTAAATTAGTTCAAAGTTTGTTGTCAAACTGCCCCTTTGTTGTCAGTATGTATGCTCTTTTTATTTTAATGAATTTTAATTAATATTTATTTGAGCTTGCGCAAAAGGTTGTCAAATTTTTATTTGAGTGTTGTACAAATTTGCATTCATCAAAAAAAGCAAACATTTCGAGTGACTAATTAACACATCAAGTTGACCCAGCGGTGTTGAGGGAAAAAGGCGGAACTGTCCATATTTCACACATAGGCATAGTTGGCGATGTGACCAATGAAGACTATGGAGTCTTTGTATTTGATGGCGAAGGCAAACGGATGATCTGCCTCGAATTTCTTGGAGCGCGAGAACAGACTCTTTAGAACTGCGGAAAAGAAAGAAAGGTTGATATATTAATTGATTAAAATTGATTTATATTAAATGAGCTTACCACCCGATTCGAGAGGTTGCTCCACGCCCGCCTCAGAAACCTCGACGTGAGCCTTGTGCTCGACGCTGTTGATGAAGTGGCTGACAAACATGCGGTACATGTTGCCAAAGTCACCGTCGCGTGAGAACATGGTTGAGATACCCAGCTGTCGGATGTAAAGAGAGGGGAATTTGAAAGAGTATAAGACAGTGGGAAGCTTCCTTGACTTACCTGCTTGAAGGGTTGCTCTAGGCCAAGTCCGAAGGTCACACTAAACTTGGGCAGCAGCACCTCGACCTTATGTTGGCTCATCTCTCCCAATTCGCTGAGCAGATTCTTGCCAACGAGACCCTGCTGCAAGGCACGGAGTCCATCCTTGCGATTGGGCAACAGCAGCAGCATGGAGAACTCAGAGTTCTGATATGGCAACTCCACGACCTTGGCGTCCAGACTGCGCACCTCAGCATAGTTGAAGTTCTGCAATGTCCACATGGTCTCCACCTGGACAGACTGTCCATTGCCGGTGCGGAATGAACGACGTTGGGTCTTGTCGAGCTTGAAGGCCTTCTGCCAGGGGGCCGAATAAGT
The DNA here is from genome assembly GCA_037043405.1 of Drosophila subquinaria. Lineage (NCBI taxonomy): Eukaryota > Metazoa > Arthropoda > Insecta > Diptera > Drosophilidae > Drosophila > Drosophila subquinaria. Next base: position 36,358 of record JBAMBL010002499.1, on the reverse strand, counting down.
CACGCCGTTGACAATGACGCCCTCGGTGCGATCGTTGAGCAGCTCTGGCTTGAGGATATCCTTGATCTGATCGTTTGTCTTGGTGGCAATGCCACGATTGATGCCCTCGGCTGTGCGCTTGTTGTAGGGTGGATGGAAGTCCAGTTTGTCAATGTTCGAGTCGAATTGACGCTGTGCCACATCGCGGAAGGCGCCCTTGAACTCGAGATTCTCGTTAATGTAAATGTTGTTGGCCAACCGCAGATTGTTGTCGCGTGTCAGCGACTTTTGGAAGCTGCCAAACCGCTGAGCCACTTGATCGGCATCGCCAATTCCCAATCGCATACCCTCCTTCAGCTCAATGGCCGTCTGTCCCTTGGCCCCGTAGAAGGCCAATGCCATGGAGCTCTGTATCGCCGCTGGTGAGATCACAATGTTCTCGTTGAGACGCTCGGCACCCACCGCATTGTAGAGCTCCGCTGCCAGCAAATTGCGATCCCCAGCTGCATCCAAACTAGATGAGGTCTTCGCGTGACAACAGCCGATGATCGTCAAGGAAACTGCAAAACATTTTCACCAAAACTTTATTCACATAATCAGCTTCCAATTATGCGCATTCATTACAAATATCTTGGCATAAAATCCAATTTAATTATGTGTTGGATTCTTTTATGACAGCACAATACATTGAACCTTGAGATGGACAGATTGACAAACAGACAGCTATACGCAGTTTTATTGAGATTTTACCGAAATCGAGCAATAAATATTGTCACTCTCTTTTATAACTTGTTGTTATTCTCAAGCACAAACTCATAAAGATCGCTGTGATTGCCAAGCTATGGCCATAATTGAGACTTACGTAAGAGACATTGCAGTCCGTGGAACGTCATGATCATCTAAATTGATATATATACATATATATATATATGAATATAGTCTATGGAGACTCTGTTAGTTTTCTTTATTGATAATTTGCGCTTTACACTTTTTTGATTGGCTTCGTTGAGCGTCTGAATGTGAACTGAAACTGAGCGAATATTGAGGCTAGACTTGGACTTGGATTCAGTTTAGAGATTCACATTCAGAAATACTCGCACTCAGAGCACGGCTGAGTTTTTCGTTTGAATTGTTTACACGTCACTTATCACCTTTGGCATGTTGTTTATTGAGTCGCTGATAAGGCGATAACCTTAAGATAGACAGCACGGACTAGATGTCGACCACATGGCCAGCCAGCAGCAGAGTCTGTCCATTGCCGAGGGCGTAGAAGAAGGGATGATTGATGACCACGGAGAGGGTGCTGCGAAATAGATCGGTGAAGGCTGCCACTGAAATGTGAAATGTGCAGCTGATCAAAGAAAGTTCCACACTCTAAACAGACTCTGAAAACTTACCAAAAGTGCGATCCACTTCCCCACCTGCCTCTTGCACCTCAAGCAACGCCGTATGTGGCACGGCCGTCAAATGTGGCGCTGAGCTGGCCAAAAGCGAACTAAACACGTTTTGCAGTTGTGCCTCCGATGTGAAGAGTTTGCCCAGGCCCAGCTGCAAGTGAATAAAGTCAAGTTGCAGTAACATTCACACTTGCCACAGCCTCTTGCCACTCACCTGTTGCAGAATGTTGCGCAGTTCGGTGTGTGCCAATAAACTGAACTTGGGCAGGGTTAAGGCCAACTTGCGTTCGCTCAACTGTTGTCTCAACTGCTGCAGATCGTAGCTCTGCAGCTGACGCTCCAGTTGGGAGAGTCCTTCCAGTTGGTTGGGATAGATGATCAGCAGACTGAGATCGGCCGTGGCATAAGGCAGTTCAATAACGCATGCGTCCAGCGATGGCAACTCGGCATAGCGGAAGCTGTGTTGCAAGAACATTGCATCTACAAGTCTGTGATTCTGCCTATCGCTGAAGAAGTTGATGCGCTGCGTCTGCTGCGGATCGAAACCCTGGGCCCAGGGAGCGCGGAATGTCAGGGCGGAGACGTGCAGAAAGGGCGTGTCGGACCCAATTGTGGCCTGCAACAGGGAGCTGGTAACCAGATCGCCCACACTAAAGTTGCTGCGTGTGAGAAACTCATAGTTGATGGTTTGTGCCACGTTTGCCACATTGCCAAAGTCCAGGCGGTGCACTCCGATGCCCAATGCCGCTGCACGTACCTCAAACTCGTCTCGATAGTTGAACGTGAAACGTTGTTCCGTGTAGAACTCGCTGAGCAGCCGCAGCTTGCAACCAATGGCCGCAGATTGTTTCAGTTGCGCAATCACTTGCTCAAACTGAGTCAACGCTTGCTCCGCAGTGCCCAAGTGTTGCAAGTCCAGAGCCACCCGCAATTGTTGCGCCACAGCTGAATCGGGAGCGACTCCAGCGTAGAGCAGGGCAAGGGCTGACTGCAGCAGCAGCGGGGAGACTGCCACATTGCCTCTTGGCTGCGATAATCCCAATCTTGTGGTCAGACGCAGTGCGAAGCGTTCGTTGGAGACGCTTACAGCTTCCAGATTGCCGCTCGCCGGGCAACTGACGGCGAGAAATGCCAACAGCATGGCGGGAACTTGAAGTCGTCTCCAGTTGTCGGTGGTCATGCTTTAAGTTGGGTAATTCCAAGCTTCGAATTATACTATAAGTGTTGTTGCTTCTGTGGCTCGCACAAAACTAAACTGCGATTCACGTTCAACACAAGCTCCACACACCCCGCAAACGCCCCGTACACACGCCACAATCACAACACTCTCAGCTAATGGCATTGAGCCGGTTAAGCCCAAACAAAAAGCTCTCGGCGTTATTTTTAATTGAAATTCTTAGCTGATATGAGAGGAGAGTGACTGAGATGATAGCCAGTTGAATGAAACGCTTTAATCAGAGTCTAGTAAGTGACCTAATTGGCAGTATAAACAATTTGACTTCAAGTATCTGTATAATTAGAGGTCCAATAAACCTGTTCAAGTCCCCGTATACCATAGACTAAATCAAACTGTTATATATTCTATTTCTACAAGCACACGGGCAAAGCCGGGCTGTACACTCCAATTATTTGTTTGTTGTTTGTTTAGAATTTGATTATTAAAAGAGAAACTGGTTTATTTCTTATCAGCGTAAATTCTATATAAACAAATCAGTTGGTTCAAGATCGATTTCTGCGTTCTGACCTAGAACTTTGCTCTCTCTCTTTCTCTCTATCTCTTTTAAGTAAGCACAATTCTAAGTAGTCAGCTATGACGCAATTCAATATTAATCAAGATATGAAGAACATTAGTTATTGTGTTGGATTTTCAGCGGGAATTTTAGATTACTCATTTCAAATGCTGCCACTCTCGACGAAGCTGGACTTCCCAACTTGAACCTGAATATGTTTACGTTTCGACTGTTGAATCAATGAGGAAGTTTTTTTTGCCAATGCGATTGAGAAATTTGCATTTATAGCTCCCAGCCCCCATTAGGGGGGCAAACAACAATGCCAAACGCCAGAGGGGTCCCCATCACGGCGAACAAAACGGGTTTACCAGCTCGGAGCTCGACGTCGACTAAGTTGCGTTGTAAAAACCATTCTACTGAGACAAACACAGCCTCGATTCACAGCTGCATTTGGAAAAGGTTCAGAAGCTGAGCAATCAGCAGCCCAAAGGTTATCGGGTAAGAATAAACACACAGTCTGAGTAAGTTTCTTTTTTCTCTTATTTTTTTAGATTTGTTGTCGAGAAATTTAGGATGGATTATAATGAAGTATTTGCGATTACGAGTATGTAGTATAGAGTATCAAAATGCGTACAACTTAAGACTTAGGGACAGGCGGTGGGGAAGACCTTCATTGAGTCCCAGCCAGCTGGGTCGGCAGCACCACATGTCCGATGAAGAGGACCGTCTCGGGGGTGCGAATGGCAAAGATGAAGGGGTGATCGGCAGTGAATTCGCGTGACTTCAACGGCAGCGACAGAGGCACAAACTTGGCATCTATGTATGAACAAAATTAGGTAATTGATGAAAGGTTATATATTTTTGAGGGAGGCTTAGGATACTTACAAGACGCGGCGGCTGCCTCGGAGCCAGCCTCGTTGACATCGATGAAAGCCTTCTGCAAGATCTTGGAGACAGTCACCGGACGCATGAGCATTGCGTCTATCTCGGACTCTCTGGTAAACATGCGATTCACGCCCAGCTGCTGCAGAGGTCGCACCATGTCCTGCTCGAACTCAATCCGGAACTTAGGCAGACGGACAGTGACAGTCTCACGACGCAGACGGGACGCAATTATGTTAAGATCATTGTTGGGATGGGCCAGTAGACGTTCCAGCTGTGCCAGGCCCTCCACCTGGTTGGGCAGAATTAACAGCATGGTTGCCTGGGTGCCCGCATAAGGTAGCTCCAACGCCGTGGCATCCAGCTCCGGCAGCTCGGCATAGGCGAATATATCATCGTTGTACATCATGGGCACCGTCACAGCTGCGTTACTGCTCACCCGGAACTTCTCGGGAGTGGTGTCCATGGCGGAGAACTCGGTGGCCCAGCGAGCCTTGAAGTAGATCGCATTGACCAGCAGCGCCTCCGTCTGTGTGTCGATATCTGCGGGACTCACCAGCTCCCGAATGATGTTCCTCGTGGCATCAGATGCCCAGGCATTAATCCTGGCCGCTGTATTGGCCGATCTCTTCATGTTCACCGCCTCAATGTCCGAGCCATAGAACTCCTTTGCGAAGCGTCTATAGTCGGGATTCAGCTCGGACAGTTCCCGGTTGTAGTACAACTTGTTGGCCACAATCAAAAGTGCATTGTCCATTTGCCGATTCAGTTCATTTACCTGTTGAAAGTCTCTTGCCACCGCGAGTCTCTCTTCGACGAATTGGCCCGCTCTCATTAGTTCAGCAGCAGTTTGGCCATTGGAAACGGCATAAAGTAAGCCCAACATGGCATGGATTGAGGATGGCGAGTAGACGACGTTCTTCCGCGAGTTACCTCGGATGATGGGCTGGAAGAACACCGAGCTGAACCGTTCCCTGTAGTTTAGCTGTGCCGGGGGACGTGTGGGGCCCGCTGGAGCAACACCAGGTGGAACTATCCGGCTGTCGAGGGCCTGATCAGTGATTACAGCTGGAGCAGCGGCAGCAGCTGGAGCGGATGCGGGAGCGGGTGCGGGTGCTGCCGGACGTACTGGGCTACGATGACCATTCCACGACTGTTGCGCTGTTAGTTGCGGTTCCGTTTGTGGACGCTGCAAGTCCGTACGTGCAGGTGGTGCCGGAGCCGAAGCGGAGATTGGAGGACCCACTCCGGATCTGGTCTGTAGAGAGCTAGGCTCGTTTGGCACATAGGCGCGATTGCCGAAGACGACGTTGTTGACTCGGGTATAAATGTTGGAGGAGACGACAGGTCCAGTTAGCAGACAGAGGCTGCTGCCCAGGAGAAGCAGCAATGCTGGGGAAGCTGTGAAGCAGAATTAGTTAGAGCTTTCAAAGCAGTTAGTGCCACAATTGGAGTTGTTGTTGCTTACAATATTTGCACGACATAGCTGCCAATTACTTTCTGGTCAGCGCTGAGAACAGAGAATTCTGAATACCCTGGGAACTTGTTTATTTTCTTCGCTTTTTGTGCAGTTCTTGTTTGTTTGGACTCCGTCCGTTTGAGAGTCAGCTCAGCTCGATCACAGCTTTAATACAAAACTGATCTTTGCAAAAAGTGTCGACCACAGCCAAAGGCGAATTCGAGCTGAGAGCGTGAAGCGAGCACTGTGGATGAGCTTGTCGAGATAACCGGTCTACGAGAACGCTTCCCATGCACAGTGGGTGCGTTGTGGCGTCTTGTGAGCAAAAAACCAGTTGCCACTTTGCAAATGAGAACGAGAATGAGAACGAGTACGAGTACTTTTAGCTGGAGCTGAGCTCTTTGTTCCCTCTCAGTTTGCCGGCGGCAGCATTGAGGCATCAAGTGTATTCCAGCTAGAGCTTGGAAAAACCCCGGCATTGTTGATTCTAATTACATAAAGAAAATATGCACAATTGCTATTGCCTTATAGTCAAGCAGACTGTTAGTCAGTCAGTCATATTGCATTGTCACTTGATTTTCCAGGGGTTTCCAATGGGGCGTTGTCTTCGAAGGTTGTCGAAATCGCGTGGGTTTGCATTACATACACGTGCAATCTCAATTGCGATTACACGGCCCCGTGAGTCAGTCGGAGAATGTTAAAGACGAGCTGAGTGTTATCACGTTAGAAAAACCAGCTGAATGCTTGTTATTTTATTTTATTTATAGAATGTCAGTCTGAGAGACAGTGATAGAGTTTGCGACAGGGAGAAACTCAAAACTCTTCGGTTTCCTGCTATTAATGAATGGCTGACTAACCCATGACGTCGAATAATTCTCCTAAATTGTCTGCTGACATTTTTATGCCGTTTAGCCTTTGAGAAATATTACTGAAAGCGTTTTCTACATTTCCCCACATACTCGTACATTTCCTATTTCGTAGCACTCTCAATAAATTGTAGCGCGAGAACTAATTAAATATTCCAAAATCTAAATGCGAGATAAAACTCGCTTAGAGACCTCACACGACCCGCTGTCCACGCTTACCCCGCTCAACTTTATTCTTGATTATGTAAAATCAACAACCACAATATGCGGCTCATATCATATCACAAATACACGCACACACACACACTCACGAGACTGTTGACCTAATTGCACGACCAAATGTGTAAACATAATTTACTCCAATTAGAGCCGCTGAAGCTGCCAATGCCTTCAACGTGTACATAAGTGAGGCCACGCCCCCTTGTCAGGCACATGCCGATGCCGCCTTCTGAAATTGGGGCAATTGTTACGAGTTTGAGTTCCAGTTTGCAGTTGCACTCGCTGTTCGAGATATGAACGAGCATAAAATGCAATCAATTAATTTCGTAGAGGCACAAATAGTGCTCACTCCACCTGAGTTAATTACGAGTACACAGCGTCAGGTATTTTTTTTATGTGCCGCCAGCTGACAACAAAAGAATTTCGATTCCAATTCCTATTCGATAAGAAAAACTGCACCTGATGTTGGAAGAGAGTTGTAAAAAAAAGACAAAAAATATATACATTTAGATTCTGCCAATGCCACAGTGTGGCATGAGAAGAACGACATTTGTAATTGTTTTTTTTTAATCATTGCTGTCATATTTTGACAGTTGCCTTCAGACAGAAGTGCAACGTCGAGTAGCTAAGGGCAGAATCAAAAATTATTGGTATACAGAGCAAGAAAAAAATGTGATAATATAATAATAATCAATTTGTGATGTTATATATGAGTTAGTTTCTAAAGACCCAAATGTTCCATTCCAAAACATTCCGCGAAATTTCAAATATCCAATTTTGAATTATTAACAGCTAAGTAGGTCAAGTTTTAACAGTAAATAATATCCCATAAAAAAAACCTCTTTACGAGGTAAAAGTCTAGTGACGAAAACATTTTCATGCCCCAAAATTTCTGATATCCAATTTTGTGACGAATAATATTAAGTTTTACACATAAATTATTTTAAACAAAATTTTGGCACCCGGCACATTGCGCTAAAATGTTTCAATTCTAATACTAAATAAAACTCACTGTTTTGCGCAGTGCCGAATGCAAAAATTTTGTTTAAAATAATTTATGTGTAAAACTTAATATTATTCGTCACAAAATTGGATATCAGAAATTTTGGGGCATGAAAATGTTTTCGTCACTAGACTTTTACCTCGTAAAGAGGTTTTTTTGTGGGATATCAGAAATTTTTGAATAAGACATCAGAAATTTTAAAATTGCAATATTTAATGTGATTTGATGTGTAGATTTTTCTTAAATTGTCAAAATGTGGGAAAAAATACCTTATTTCACCTGTAACTGTTTACCCTTATAATTAAAAAAAAAACTTTTAAGGTATGCCTAAGAGCTCTTCGAAATACCTTTTCAACGATACATAGATCGCATCTGTAGCTTCTATCATTTGGATGCTATGGGGGCTTAAATTTTAGCGGTTTTTAGCGATTTCCCGCTAAACCAGCAATTTTTCGAAAAAGTCGTAGAACAAACGATTCTATATTTTTGATTATAAAATGATTTATCTGCCTCAAAAAGAATTCACCACTTGCAAGCAGTTTATTTCCGCATTACGCTGCAAGCAGTGTATATACTGCATATTTACATGCAGTAGTGTGAAGGTAAAAGGTATATTCAGTTAATAGGTAATATCTTGTCCAAACGAATTTTGACAGATATGTGTTATATGTCAAAAAACGCGGAATCAAATTGCCTATAACATATAACATATTTTAAAGTGATTTCATGTGTAGATTTTTATTAAATCGCCAAAATGTGGAAAAAAATACCTTATGTCACCTGTAGCAATTTACCTATGCACTTTAGAAAAAAAGTTAAAAGGTATGCATAACAGCCCTTTAATTTTAGCGGTTTTTAGCGATTTCCCGCTAAACTAGCGACTTTTCGAAAAAGTCGTAGAACAAACGTTTCTAGATTTTTGAGCGGGAACAAGTCCTCATTCAAACTTTTAAGCTAAATCAACGATTTGATACTAACAAACAGACAAACAGACAAACAAACAGACTGACTTTTTATCTCGTTTTGAGAAGGGCACCAAAAATTTCAAAATTAATTATCTTCTGAACCAGTGATCGGATTTTGATGATCAAGGTGTCATTCGTATTTTTAATTAGAATAGTTAAAAATTAAAAAAAAAATCAAAAAGGCTCCAACGGCCCCATTAGCTCCAATCATTTAAATTTTTCATCTCCCACTTACACCTGTTTATCTCACGAACCAGGTGAGTTTTCAAAAGTCTTAGTATGCACATTTGTAAGTTTAATTGATACCTTTTGATCGGTATATAGCTCGACCTGATCGGACAGTCATAGCAAATTTTCCATTCTTCCTGTGTATATATGCTAGTCGCTTTCGCACACTTCGTGCTGCTTTCGTCATTTATTTGGAAAGGTCGTTTGAATTCCGTTTGAATGATGCAAAACTTTCCTTAGGGCCGTTTTTTCAATGTATCAATAAAGTTAAAAACAGTAGTAGTTCACATTGGATAATAAGTCAAGTTATATGTTCCATAAGAAATTTGGGTTTTTCAATCAATTTATAAATTTATATATCACGTGAAATTTTGAATGGAAAAAGTTTTAAAATTGTCGCAACGCTGTTCTGTAAAGCAGTGAATTTTTATGTGAAATTGAAAAATAACACAATGAAAAGACAGAATTATGCAATTTCAACACCGAAAAAATTGAGGAAGTGGTTGCGCTTATTAAAGCCAATTTTAAAATGCAGAATCTTCAAATAAATGCACTGTATTCCAACTCGTTGAAAAGATTTTGTCTGGAATAGTAGATTCTTTTAATCTTGGTAACATTCATCTCTTCATCCGAGTCTTCCAAAGAGTTAATTAAAAGCTATATTTGCATAATTTTTTTGAAGATTTTTTTTGTTTAAAGTTTAAAAATAGACTTTTTTTAAATTCAAAATTTTCAATGGTACTTAATAGGTTAAGGAAAGTTTTGCATCATTCAAACGGAACTTAAACGACCTTTCCAAATACATTTTTTTAATTGTGAAAACTTGACTTACATAGCTGTTAAAGTAAAATAAAATGTGTACGAATAAATTTTGGTCTGAGTGTATATGTACATTGAAGAAACGGCCCTTACAGATATATACATTTTAGGTAATGAACTATTATTTGTATTGTTTTTTTATTGGGAAAACACTATTCTCGCTCTATTTAATATAACAAATTTAGTAGTAATAGAAAAATACAATTCGATTTTCGCAGACCCGGTTTTCAAGTATTTTAACTTTTTTTTTAATTTGAATCGGATAACTTCATCAATATTTATGAAAAATCGACTACTCGCTGGAGTTCGTTCACCGTAGCTCACTTAAACAAATAAATCCAGTAAATTATACTAGTATATGTTACAACTTGAGATATAAAATTTTGCATTTTTGTAAAAATCGCATTCTAATTAATAATTTTTGAAATTTTAATAAAGTTTTGAAAGCAGAATAAATTTAAACCATGATCGAAATGCAAGACCGCTTGAAAATCGGCTCAGTTTTGGTAAAGTTATGAAATTTTGAAGCTGGTCTGATTTTCAGCCTAGCAAGGGAAACAGCATACGCAATGAGAAGATCAATTGATTCCATTTTAATGGACAGGGTCAGGGCCAATTTCAGGGTCAAGAGCAACTAATTGAGTGTCACCTGCGGGTTCAAGGTACACGCAACTCACATGGGAATGTTATGAGATGCAATTGCAGCTTGTTGCCACAATTTGTATGCAACAATTTGTTGTTGTTGCAACCGCATAGCAATTTGTTGGCGTCACACTCAAAGCCGCAGTCGCAGTGAAGTTGTAGTCGCAGTCACATTTAATTAATTTGCGTGTTAAGTCAGTTGAGCATTAAACTGACACTTGGACAGACTGGAGGACTGTGGGAGAGAGAGGGAGACGCGTAGACTGACAAAGCGGCAACTGGCCGACAATAAAAGGCGCGAAAAGCTGGGCACTGGCAACTTTGTCATTTGTAGCCCCTCTGTGTCTCCTCCTCACCTTCTCTATCTCCATCTGCGTCTGCATCTGTGTCTCCCTCTCCTTCTTCGTCTTCCTCTCCATCACCATTCAGAGTCAGAGTCAGTGTCGGCGACGTTGTTGGCGTTTCTTACAGCAAAATCGCATTAAATTACACGTTTGCCGCACGATTTGATTTTGCATATGAATACAAATACGATTACGAATCAGACTATGAATATCATATACGTATGTGAATACACATATATGTGCATTTAATTACGGCAATAAATCAGAAAACATATTTGCAATCACAATATTTACACTTGTCCCTCAAATGTGCAATTGCCAATTTGCCTGGCCAAGTTGCTGGCGAAGGCGGACAAGTTGCGACAATTGCGGAGCGCGATCACAACAACAACTACAACAACCAGACGAACAACAACAACAACTACAGCAACTGCAATAAAAATAAGAATAAAGCATAAATCCATATAGATGTATTTATTAATAAGGGAAGGTATGTAAGTACATTGTTGCTGCTTTCCCATCTTAACGAGCTTGTTGAAAGATGGCTCCAAGTTGCATGCCTCATGCTCCATGCTGAATGCTGCATGCTGCGAGCTCATCTGTCAACTCTGGCTTCAGACTTCATAACTGCCTCTTTGTTGTTGCTGTTGTTGATAATGCTGGACTGCCCTCTCTTCCAGCTGCCTTTCCCTCTGGCTCTGCCTGCCCATGGATGGACCGCATCCGGAGACGCATCAATTAAAGCGACATAAAAGTTCTAGCGAAACTATAATTTTCATGCAACTTAATCACAGCGGCATTTTGTGAAAGCCCATAAATCCGGCCCAGGCTCCGTCTCTGTCTCCGGGTATGACTCCGACTCATAGTCATAGTTGTATTTGTATTCGTAGTCGTGTTTGTAGTTGTAGTCATTGTTGTATTTGTGCGTTTAGCTGCAGTTATAGAAATTGCCATCCCCAAAACTGGACAGCAACGAGCTGACAGCAACCATGAAGACAGAGAGTGAGAGAGAGAGACAAAGGGAGAGAGAGGGATAGAGAAGAGGCGGTAATCGCCGTTTAAATTTGTTCTTCGTGATGCAATCATTTTGATGAGCATCCGATGCAGCAGCCAGTCCTTGTCCCTAGCTCTACCCCTCATTCCCTCTCGCTCTCTTACTATCTCTTCTTTTTCTCTCTCTGGCTGCTATGCTGCATCTCAGTCTCTACACTCGAGCCTCGTGTCTTCAGTCTCAGTCTCTGTTTCTGGTTCGTGGGCAACGTTTCGTACGTTAGGCGCCATAATGGGTTAAGCTTAACACACAATCACACTTACACACACGTGCACACACACACACACACACTCTGATACACCCACACAGTGAGGCGATTGCCTGGCCACACTGAGGTCAGCTTCGCTTTTGGCATTGTTCTGTGCGCTTTTTGGGTTGGTCCCTGGCCAACAGCCCAACAAAGTGCCCTTACAATAGGTATATTAAATATGCTATTTATGATTACCAAATATCACAAAAATGTAAAAATAAAACCAATTTACTAATTTCATACATTAAGATATGCTTCCTTGATTTCCGACCGTTACTTTCCTAAATTAAGCCATTCAAATGCCTATAGTATCAATTTAATTTTTTTTCTCAATAGTCAAGTCAAGTCAATATAGAATTCTAATTGGAGCAGCATAAGCTGCTCAGGTTTTCTTTATAGTTTTTTGTATTAAAAAACATTCGAAATGTTTTTAAGTATATCAGAGATTCGGTTAGATGCATAGTTGTTGTTGTTTCTTCTTTTGGTGGTCTTTTGGGGCTGCCGCTGCGTGTTTTTTATTGATCTAAATTTGAGGTTGTAATTTGGTTACGTTAGCGTTTCCTTATCGCCAGCATTCCATGGCCATTTGGCCGGCCTAAGCCTAATGATTTTGGCCCAGCCTCTTTTGCATTTGTTTCTCAAAAGTCCGATGGAGTCGCAACGAGCTACAGTGAAGCCTGCAGCATGGGCAATTGCTGTTATTTGGCTGACTGTGATTCCGACTGTTGTCTTTGGTTGTGGCAAATGCTTATACTTAGATTTAAATAAACAAGCTGGCAGCCAAGTTTGTTAACCCGACGCCTAATGAGCGCAAAGATTTGCTGCAATCATGTGGAATGGCCGTTAGAATTCCAATCAGTTAACGCCTAATTGAGGCGGTGGCTATGTTCAGCCAAGACCACGCCCACAAGGCACGCAACACGACTGAAGTACATGCATAGTCGTACATATGTTTGAGTGTGTGTATGGATACTTGGAACTCTAGTCATGATTAGCCGGAAGAAATACTCTTAACGCCATTAGCATTTTGTTTTTATTTTCAGGTCTTTCCTTTTCTATTTGATGTTGCCAATGTTATGTTGACTAGTGTAGAGTGTTGTGTGAGTCTGCGCCGCCAACGATTTCATGTCAATATATCAAAATGCGGAACCCCTTCATTAGACCCGTAGCAACTCTGACGTGCAAACATGGCCCAAGAACCCAACAAAGACTCAGCCAGAACACGAGTACACAGTACAAGATCGAGTACGAAAACGAGTACAAGTATAATAATGATGAATTGCGGTATTATCGCACGGTAATACCCTGGCCTAGGCATAAAAACTTAAATAAAGAACAGAGAAAAAAAAGGAGAACAACTTCCAACTCGAAACTGGAGCAGCTGCACGAACATTGGAAAGTGCAGGCCGGGAAGGGGCCATGGAGCCAGCCCAAGACAAACATTAAATTGGCAGACATAGACACGAAGGTACCAAGTACCGAGTACTGAGTACTGGGTACCTCATACAGGTCTTAAACACGCGGCACGTACTCAAAATGCATCGACAGCGCCAGCGACTGCGACAGAGACAGCGTAAAATGGCTTAGAACTTTATGCCCGGTCTTGGTCTGGCCTTGTGGCAAGCGACGATGATTTATTTAAATTGAAAAGCGATGCAGCTCAAAAGAATGGGCGACACGTAGGTCTGGCCAATTTTCCGACAACTTAATTGAATTAGGCCTGGGAAATGCAGGCAGCGAAGCACAGACAGACAACGTTACGTATACGCAATGTATACTCTATCAATGAGTATACGCGAATGCGCCCAAAGCTTGAACTTATTCTCATTTGCAGACATTGCACGCTACACACCCAAAAATAAACTGTAGCTGTTGCTCTTGTTGTTGCTGTTGTTGTTGTTGCACTTTAACATTTTGCCACAGATCTGAAGATTTGCGCAATTAAAGCTGGAGCTGGCCGTAACGCCCAAGAGCAAGGCAAAAGCAAAGGCAAAGGCAAAGGCAATGACGATGGCGGCTTGCCAATGTGCATCCAAGCGGATTGCAATTGCATTTGACATTTAGACAAACAGCAAAGGCAGCTGGCAACTGGCAACTGGCAACTGCCACAGAGCAAAAGCAATTTAAAAGCTACAGGGATTTGGCCATAACTGTATTAAGGCTGAGACTGAAACTGACGCTCAAACTGAGATTGCGGTTGAGTTTCAGCCGCACCTTTGGCGGCCCGTCAAACTGGCCAATCAACCTACAACTAACAACGGGCAGCACTGCAACACAAGAACAAAAACAAAAACTACAGTTTTGACAATTTAGCAACAACTTCTGACTATTTGTATAATTGGCATTTCTAATTTTTCAAATCTTCAAAATGCGCCGACGTCACCGAATCGCATTGGGAATCGCCGGCTACCACTTAAAGCGCAACTCGGCTGACTTATTATAGACCAGAGTTGCCAGTTGCGAGCTGCAACTGAAGCTGGAGTTTGAGTTGGAAAATTCACGGACAGCAGCAAACGGCGAGTTCTTGTTTTGTGGCCAGTTGAGCGTGAGTAATCAGAAAGCTAAACGCGTTGCATAAATATCAAAATGTGTACAATAATGAAACTGGTTTGGGCGGCTCGCTCAGAATAACTTACATAGCCTGGCTACAACACATAGACATGGAACACATACAAATACACAAACACTCACACACATTGAGATGCATGTAGTGTGCTCTAGTGAAACCAGTGTTGCCATAATGCTTGTCATAAATTCTCCAAATTACCCAACACGTCGCGCAATGTCGCAGCTTAGTTGGCCTAGGACAGCCATTTGGTATCTCGTATATTGTATCTTGTATCTGTAGCTAAAGCTGTGGCCGTATCTGTATCTGTATCTGTAAGTGTATCTAGTATGTAGCATCTAGTATTTGCAATGGTCGACTGATTGCGAATTGTGTGACAGCGTGTGCGCTAAATTGAGTTTATGTACTCACAGTACTCACAGATCTCCTCCCTGGCTACTTGCTTAAAGGATTAATTGTTCAGGCTTTGGCGCCTGATTGACTGCGCATGCGCTCAATCAAGCTGCGCAGCTTTGTTCAGTGCGTCAATCAAACTACAGCTACAACTGCAACTGCAACCAAAGCTATCAAAATGAAGCTCAAACTGATTCCCTCTGATTTGATTTGATTCAATGCGATTCGCCATGATTCGAATGAAGTCGGCGACATGTTGTTGTGAAAGCACCGCACTTGAATGCGAGCTTAACTCAATTCAATAGAGGGGGGAGTATTGGGGAACAGGAGGGACGAAGGGGATGAAAGAACGCACTTTGTTACTTGGGGTCGCCGACAGCGTTCAATTAATGCCAGTTGGAAAAGTTGTTCTCTCGTCAGACCATTGAACTGCCAGGCAATTCGACTGAACCGGGAGAAACAGAGAGAGAGAGAGAGACAGAGAGAGACAGAGAGAGACAGAGAGAGACAGAGAGAGTGAGAGTGAGAGAGGAAAATCAACTGCGCAATCGTCATGGGGTTTTAATATCGTTAACAGAGATTTGAAATTGAACTCGCCACATTAAAAATGACCATAAAATTCTGCAATTTAAACAGTAGTTTTATACGAAGAAAGAAAGAGAGTTAAAGTTATTCTACATGAAGTTTACATGAAACAAACTAGTCTTAGGCATTACCTTTACAAATTGCTTAAGTTTATAGGCAACATTTTGTAACTTTGGTTTCGGCCACTTCACAACACACTTCAGGCCGAAAGACCTTTTTTGTAGGCAGTAGCTCAGGTTCCTAGCCAGCGTTTTGTTGCCAAGGCCCACGCGCCTTCAAAAGCTGAAGGCCTGGCTAGCGGAACGCTTTACTGTTACTGCTGCTGCTCTTGTGTTGTTGTTGCTGTTGGACTTTTGCATGTGGGCACACATTTAAGCATTACTGAATGTACCGAGTGTATTCATACTTGGCTTCCATGTATCCATCCATATTCATGCGCATTACGCACATTTGCGTAACAGATTCAAGTGCGCGATATGCGAGGGTCTCAAGTGTCTCGAGCTGAGCACATCCGACCTGGCCAACAAACTGTTTCGTTTCTCCTCTCTTCAGTTTATTTCAAAACTCATGTTGTTGTATTTTTTTTTTGTATTTTTTATTTTCATGTACGAGTATTTGGTTGTTATTATTGTTATTGTTACTTTTGTTGTTTCTGTTACTGTTGTTGTTGGCAACATTACGCAGCAATTCGAGTTTTCAAGTGCTTACAAAACTTTGAAACTCTGAAATTTTGTTTCATTTTTCACTCGATGGCTGGTAATGAGTGTGGCAGGCAACTCAACTGGCAACTGGTAACCGGTTTTTATTGTGCTGTAGCATTTTTATCCAATTTAAAATTAACTGTGTTTTGATTAATACTCTATTATTGAGGCGCTGCATGTGACTATAAATTAGTAATGTTGTTCTTGTCGGCGTTAAACTTCTAATGCATATGTTAAATGATGGTTTGCCAGGCTTTATAATCTATATGAAAAAACGCAGCTGCAGCAGATCGCCTTTAGCTGAAATTCGAGTAATTTATGATCAGTTTGCCAACTAATTGGGCTAATTATGCTGCAGTTCACCCTGTGCAAACTGCAACAGCAGCCCATAAATTGTCGAGTATGCGGCTCGAAGCAAGACGGCAATTCACACTTCCGCGATTGCCAGCAGAGGCAGAAAAAGAGACTGAGACTGAGACAGAGCAGCGACTGTCTTTAGTTTGTTTTTACAGTACCTTCAGTTGGCCTTAACGGCAAACAACAAAGCCAACAATAGCAGGCAGCAGGCGGCAGGCGGCATCGATGGCCAAGTCACAAGTCGAGAATCGAGCGCATGGCACCCAAGACGCCAAGTCCCATGTCATGACTAAGGGGACTGCGAGGGGACATTAGCTGGACTGCAGTATGTCTGCCAACATCGTGACTAATTACATGCGACATAAAAGCAATAGAAAAGCCGAGTAAAAGCCAAGCGCGCACTCTTCTCTTTGAGATCTGGCAACCAGGTCGTATACGTAATTGTTGCCACAAAAATGAGCAAAAAGAAAAGGCAAACTGCAATTGCCAAACAGCAACGACAACAACAATGTATGACTGTAACCAACAGTAATTGGCAGGAAAGGCAACCAAGTCCAAGTCGATCTCTTGCCCATATATTCCACAAGCTAGACAATTCAATAAAACTGCGACAGTTGGACAGGAGTTACCTTTAGCTGCTGTTGCAAGTTGCAAGTTGCAAGTTGCAAGTTGCAAGTTGCTAGCTGCAAGTTGCCAGCTGACAACTGCTCGAGCCTAATTATGCCGTTGTGTCTATGTTTATGTGATTGGCCATTGTCAAATTTCCCAGCTGACTTTGCAAATGAATTTGCGCGCTTTATGGGCGAAAGTTGTCAAGTTGCAGTTGCAGTTGCAATTCAAAAGATACAGTTGCTGTACTAATTGAATTCCACTTTGCCAACAATTTGCATGACCTGCTCCGCCCATTTGGCTCATTACGATTGCACTTGGGCGTAACATTTTACAACACACACAATGCATTCCTCTTTCGCTCTTCCTTGGATAGAATTGTTGCACATCTGGAGATCTGGAGAGTTTGAAGCAATTTATGTATTTTTAGCTGAACGCAAACTCTCTGTTACCATTTCGACTTTGTGGCTCGCATCTTGAACGCCCACCAGCTTCAGTTGCAACGCCATCTGCTGCATGCTGCATGTGGAATGAGGCATGTTGCCTGGCCACACGAAAATAGCGCAAAGTAGTGCATCAATAAACAATAACAATGCTGCCGACGGTGCAAACGAAACAGGAAAAGCAGATCCAGATCCCGAGATCTACACAGAGAGTCCAACCTATTCTCACTCCCGTTCCCGTTCCCACTCCCAATCCCACTCCCATTCCCACTCCCGTTCCCATTTCATGCCATGCCATGCCACATGTGCGGATGTTGCAATTGCAGCCGCTGGCAGGTCTCGACTCTCTACTCTAACATTCGCTGCCTGTCAATAAAAAAAGAGGCGAAAATAAAGCAAAGTGAGTCAAAACATGTGCAAGTTGCAGTGGCCCGAGGTAAAGTGAAAGAAATCGCCGCCAATAGCGGAAATATTAGCCTTCTGCTCGGCTGCTAACTGCAATGCAGCTAACTGCAAAAGAAGGCAATAAAATGTTGTTGCTGTGCACCACCAGAAAAGACAATGTGTTTATTATTGCATTTGGGCCAGTGCAATGGAAAGTGCAGCAGAAAGAGATTTGGCTCAAACTGTTTCACGCTATTCCCGCATATTTAAGTCAATTTTAATGGCTGGCCAAAAATAATATTATGAGTGTGATTCAAAACTCAACACTTGTTTATTGTGTATTCGTTTATGTACACAGAAAAAAAAATGCCGTTCTAAAATCAAGCCTAAAATTCTTGATTTAAGCCTGCATTTTTTAAGTATGTTTCCAGGATTAAGCTGAACAATCAAGCCTGAATCGGGATTAAAATGGGAAAATAAGCCCAAATTACTTGATTCTCTCTCGGCCTCTCTCATTTCAACTGGGCTGGTGGCTCAGTGGTTAGAGTCGCCGACTTGTTTGAAAAAGACCTGGGTTCGATTCCCGCCAGTAAATTGCATTCAAACATTTTCTTCACTAAAAAAAAATGTTAAAAAAAAAACAATAAAAAAAAAATTAAAAAAAAAAATTAAAAAAAAAAATTAAAAACAAAAACAAAAAACAAAACAACAAAATAAATAAAAAAAAAATAAAAACAATAAAATGTTTAAAAAAAAGTTAAAAAAAAAAATCTTAAAAAAAAAATTAAAAAAAAAATTTAAATGTAACAAAAAACATTATTTTTTTTTAGCCTGAATTTAAGAATTTCAGGATTGAATTCGGGATTGAAAAAATCAAGTATTTCATACTTGGTTTAAGCAAATCCGAGATTACCCCACTTTTGACATCGTTTCGGATTGAATCCGGGCTAAATATCCCGGATTTTTTTTTCTGTGTACTCAGCCAAGAAATACTGGAAGTTTCCATTTGTTTCTGTTATTTATCATTTCGCTTTATTTAGATTATTGAATCGATTTGAATATTCACAATACTCAGCTGATGTCTGACATCAATAGATGCCACTGTACATCGGAAAATTCCTGAAGTATGCTCTCCCTAACGGATGTTCAACTGGTCAACGTCATCGTCATGATGTCCTAATCCAATTGTCAGTCCCCATATCAGAGTAATACTCCCTCAAGCGGTAACCTTGTTAAAAGTCAGGCTGTTATGGCCACGTTGATGCCACAACATCAAATGCCTTGACAGAGCAGCGACAACAAGGGAAACAACAAACCGATTGTGTTAAATCAAATGAAGCGTAATTTTTACTCAATTTATGAGGCAAGTGACGGTGGCAGGACACGTTGCATGAAGAGAGGTGAAGTTGCCACTTCTAGTGGCGGTTACAACGTTTTATAACCCCAATTCCAGGTCCAACATCAATCCCAGTGGAGCGCTTAGGCTGTCAATCTCCATGGAGCGCCCACTTTTCCAATTCCAACACCCACTCACTGTATGTGTGTGAGTGTGTGGTGTGTGTGAATTGGGGTTGTTGCTTTATGCTTTGACTTTGACGATGATGTGCTGCAGGTTCTGCCTTGGGTACGTCATATTTCTATTAATGACTTGCATATTTATGAGTTGCTCATCCAAATCTACCCACAGAAATGGAGAGAGAGAGAAAGAGGCTGTGAGCAAGAGAAATTTGGACACAGTAGGAGAGAGAGAGAAAGGCAAACAAGCTGATTTTAATAATAAACAAACATAAATACAAATAGGCATTAAATGTGTAGCATTTGTTTGACTTGCTGTTGCTGTTGTTGGCCGCCAGCAATGTTGGCCAAGACTATTTCTGTGGCCAAAAATTCTTTGACTTTCGACTTTGCCTCCAGCAGCAGCAGCAAAACAAACATTTAACTGGAATTCTAAGCGACTCGATCAAATAAATGCGTACTAAAAGGCGTAATAAACGCTGTGGCAATCCAGCAAGTTGAGGGGGAGAGGGAAATAAATGTTGGCGAGGAGGGCACGGGGAACTTTCATCAGCAACTAGCGACTGACAACGCTTTTGCCTTTGATGTGGTTGGATTGGCCCTGGATTGCGTTACATCAACATGTGGCTGTTCTGCCAAACGGTGCGTAGAAAGTCTTTAAATAAACAACAAGCTGGAAAGGAAGTTGCCAAACAAGCAAGGCAACAACATCAGCTATAACTATGAGCATTTGCATATGGTTTCTTTTCATTCAGTTGCTGTTCGTTTTTTTTCTCGTTTCTTTTTTGGCACAAAAACAGTTCCAGCCTCGCGAGTGTAACGACCCACAAAACGGCGACTTAGACCTGAAATAGTTCGCCATTAAGTGCCCCCCAAAAAAGAGGCAGACATACTAAAAACTAGTACTGAGTACTCAGCGGTTTTTTATGGCAGTCTCTTCTGTGTGGCCATCAACTGCTGTGGGGTAGATCGTTTTAGCCAGTTTCCCACATCAAGTTGGGACTGGGCGACGACACAACAATGGCATATCAAAGTCATGCAAGCAACTAATAGCAGCTCATAATGAAGTGCTAAGCAATATCAGACAGGTGCTAATGAAAATACCAAGTGCGATGTCAACCCAACAGATACCAACTAACTTGGCCATGACGTACAACAACTTGTACTAACAATAACGGGCGACAGCGACTCATTAAAGTCGAAAATTACACGCATCGTCGCAATGCTCACTTGTTTCTTGATAAGTTACACTAAATTCTTGATAGTGGTGGGAAATCGGGAGCAGCATCGTCTCTGCAACGGAAGTTATTTAAACAATTCGTAGATTG
The DNA here is from genome assembly GCA_037043405.1 of Drosophila subquinaria. Taxonomy (NCBI): domain Eukaryota; kingdom Metazoa; phylum Arthropoda; class Insecta; order Diptera; family Drosophilidae; genus Drosophila; species Drosophila subquinaria. The sequence goes on along the minus strand of JBAMBL010002499.1, from coordinate 15,643 downwards.
AACTTCAACGAAATCGGGAAAAACCCGGAAATAAGTTTAACGTATTTAAATAAAGTTTTCTGTTTCCCATGATCGGATCAAAATTGAATTGTCTTAATTTTAGTATATATTTTTTAAATATGTAATCAGGATATTATTGTTAAATTAAGACAATATTCGGATAAAATGGCAAGCACTCATCTTTATCATAGTCAAAGAAGCCAAAAAAATAGTTTTAGAGCCCCGATAATCAAAACATTTGCGGAGAGGGAATTGAAAAATCGTACTTGAATCATACTTGGTTTAAGCAAATCCGGGATTACCGAGCTTCTGACACCGCATCAAAATGATTTTATCCCGAAATCGCGGGTTTTTTTTTATGAAGTTTGATTTAATTTCAGATGTGTATGCATTTCAAAAATATCACATTTACCACCCCCGACAATATGTTGTGCAACTTGAAAACACTTTAAACTGCATTGCCACAAAACCAACAAATTACAACACCCAACGGCGACAACAGAAACATCAACGACAACAACAACAGCACAAACGAGACATTCATTCAGTCAGTCACTCAGGCAGCTGAGCCAACCCTCCAGGAATGAAGGGCTAACGAATGGAATTAGGAAATCTTGGCAAATCCAACAAATCATGTTAAAAGCGACCCGAATGGAGTCAGCCCATGCCCATTTGGCCCATTGGCGAGGTGAGTTCTAGCCAGCGGGCGAAATGTTTATACCGCTCTCTGGTTTTGGTTGTTTTCAAAACTGTGCGGTTGGTTTCTGGACGGAGGAGGAACAAGAGACGTGTGTGGGCGTTTGCGACATTATCGAGGGTGGAAATGCATGGCAGTCGCTGGTTAACAATCAAAGAACTGCCAGACGGCAAGGGCATCAAGTTTATATAATTATTTTTATGCCATAACCGAGGAGTGTGCCGACGTGTTGTTGCTGTTGTTGTTGTGTGTATCTGTGGCATCTCTTGGGGGTTGACAGAGTCTCCCCATCTCTGCCCCTTCCCTTTTCGTCATTTGAGTTGCTAACTATGCTCATAATGCAATGAATAAATGAAATAACACAAATGTCATTTACTTTGCATAGGGCAGCAGTGTTGCTAGCAACATGTTGCAACAATTTCTACTCATGTTGCTGGCTGCGTTTTAATTAAACTTTGACTGAATGTAATGTATCCACAGGATAACGGATATTGTGTGTGGCTATTGAAGTGTTGTTGGCTGTCGCGTGGGTGTTGCGGCACCGCCCACTCCCCTCTCCTTCCCCTCCCCCTCAACCAGTCACCAGTGATGTTGTTGTTTGTTGTCGCTGTGCATATTTGTTGTTGTTATTGCTGGCCAGGCGGCTTGAAGGGTTTGGAATGTGTTGGGTCTGTCTGCAGGGTTGATTTGGCAAACGACGCAATTTGTTGCTAGCAACAGCAACAATAACACGTGGGTGGAGTGGCTGTACTGTCAATGGAGGAGTATGAGCTATTTGCACATTAAATACCGTAACCCGTAGTCCGCAGTCAGAGCTTCGACGTCACACAAACAAATTTCACTTTCGTTCACCGGCAGCCTGTTCTGGCCGTGTTCCTATTCCCCATGGCCTCGTAAGTGTTGCCAAGTTGATTGTTTTTACGAGTGCATCGCATACTTTGCGGGACCCGAGGGTGGACTCTCTACATACGCAGTGCTCACTGTACAGTTGAGTCCAGGCTAGAGCAACACACTGCTTTGAACTTCCAAGTTTCAACTTGCACGCTAATTGCCGAAAAAGCTCAAAGTGAGCTTCTCGCTGTCTGCATGTCTCGAAGCATAAGCAGCATTTGAAATCATAAAAATTTACGATCGTTGCAACGTCTGGTCTGCTGTGCAACCACCCCCGGGGTTGTGTTGCATTGACCAGCAGCTACCACCCAAAAAGAGACCACCAACAAGGTGAGGACTGCGGAACAAGGCCTGTGCGGGGAGGGTGAGGGAGTCGCTCAGCTGCTCGTGTGGCACGTGTTCAAATTACCGTGAAGACGCTTAGGGGTGAATTCTACAGAACGAGAACAACATTCAAATTGAGTGAGTGAATTAAAAACGAAAACCTGGCAATAAAGAGAGCAACGCAGACAGAGAGCAAGAGAGAGACACGTTCCTGAGAGAGAGAGAGCGCGTATATCTCACTCTAACACGCTCTCCCTCTCACTTGGTCTTTCTATCAGATTGAAAATATTTGTAGCAAAATATGAGCATACGTTCGAGCGTTCACTTCCTTCCTTCCTCTGGTGTGGATGGCCTGTGTTTTTGGGGTTCATGCATCTATGAGTGTGAGTGAGTGGCCATAAAAGGTTGTGCCTCTTGTACGTGTGCGTCGGTGTGAGTGTATGTGTTAGTTCACGGGGATCGTGCCGTCAGACTTTTTGTGAGCGACATAGCACAGTGATTCAAATATAATTTGGCACAAATATAATTTTTTGAAAATTGATAAGTTAATATTTATAAATGATTTAATGTATCTGATTGTTAAAAATATATATAAATCTATTAGTAAAAGGTTTTTTTTTTTAAATAAAAACCATTGGATTTTTAAAATAAAATTTAGTTCATTTTCAAATTTCCCAAAATTTTAGTAAATTCGTTTTGTGGTCTGAGTTAATCAGCCCACTGTGCGAGTCACAGTCGAAGTTCGTTCAAGAGCTTAAAAGGTAAACACTCACCCCTCCCCTCCATTTCTGTGCAAGTCTTTGGCTACATAATTTCAACAATATGCGTGTATTGAGCACAACACCTCCCTGCCCGCCCCTGTTAGCCCTGCGTTCTGCCTGAAGTACACACGAAAACGAAATCAGACATAAAAACATTAAATTACAAACCCTTATTTTACACACACTAAAAAAGAAAAAAGCTGTCGGGGCAGGGACAGAGCCAAGGCGAAAGAAAACCGAGACACAAAACTGAAACTGAAACAGAGAATCGGGCAAGGACCAAGGACGCAGCACAATGGGGCGACTTCAGTTGCCGAGTTCTGTTCCGAGTTCCACAAGGGATGCAAAAGCGAATGCCAGATATTAACCCCTCTCTATGCGTGTATGTGTGTGTTTGAATGCATGTGTATGTGTGTGTGCTGCTTTGTGCGATGTGTTTTCGCCGTGCTTGTCAATTTTCCGTGCCAAAACAAACGCAACGAACATTTTCGCCGATTAGAAAGAAACAATTCGTGAGTGCAACGTGAGCGCCGCGCGCCGTTGACAGCCAAACGAGGCGCTGTTGCAGTTTTATTTAAACGCTGATAGTACAACAATTCCTAAAAATTATAAATTAAACAAATATCAAAGAAGTCCTACGTAAAGTTATCAAAAAAAACCAAAGAAAACAAGTGAAAATCCCCGGGAAGCTAAAGTCACCGGCGAGATTTGACTTCGTTGTTATTGTTTTGGTAGCAGCTGCTGCTTCTTCTTCATCTTGAAATAGTTCTTTGTGTCTGTGTTTGTATCTGTGTGCTTGTGAGTGTGTGTATTAGTGTGTCGGTGACTCAGCGCAAATGGATGTGCGCATCTTTGTTTACCTTGCAGTCACTGGGAGCTGGCAGTGAAAGCGGCGCCAAAAAATCAAAGACAATGAGCGAATCCATTGATAATTTGCATGCTGATAACAACAGTAAAGGCAATGGCAATGGCAATGGGAACAACAACAACAGCAACAGCAACATTGCTGCAGGAAACAATGATGGCGACTCGGATGTGGAGGTCATCGAGGGCATGGAACTGCTCGAGGGCAACTATCAAGTGCTCCGCCAATGGGTTCCACCCGCTCCCAACTATTGGGATGCGCCACCCAAAGCGATCATCAAGTCCGCCGAAGTGAGGTAAATACAAATACAAATACAGCTACAACTACAACTACAACTACAACTCAAACTCAAGCTCAAACTCATGAATGTCAATCAATTGGACATTCAATGGGCTTTAATTAAGTGGCACCATTTGACAGCGCATTCCACTTGGGGCACAAATTGCACAGCAATTAAGTCGAAATACTATCAACTTGATTCGAACTCGATCTGCCGGCCATTAGGCCGCTCTAACGGTACCGTTCAATAAATGTGCAGTTATTTGTAACGCACTTTTATGACCACACATGCAATTGGCCAACCCGACCGGCTGCCTTCCAGCCTCCCAGCCTCCATTGCCTCAATGGATTTGGCCTCGTCGCGACTCGCAGCGTCTAACGAATTCTGAATATGCAACATTTTTACAGCTGGCAATTCATTCAATAAAAATTTGATTATTATGGGCGTCATATAATGCAACATTTGCATAAAAAATAAAAATAAAAAACTAACGGAAGCTATGCAAAAAAAATAAATCTATATTTCTTATGGAATAACAAGATAGAAAGTTTGAATTATCGGCTTACCGAAGCAAAATATACTCTAACTCTAACTCTAACTCTACTCTAGCAGTGGGCACGAAATCTGGATTTGGGAGCTCTACAACAACATCAACAACAACAATAACTATATTAGAGTCTACCTAAGTTGGGAGCAACTGCTGCTCCCGGAGCCACTGCGTGCCCACCGCTGCTCTAATGAGTTAAAAAAATTGTCAAAATGTTTTCGATAATTTTGAAACTCTATAACATTTTCAAAACTCAACCATTGCTTGATTCTGCAATGAAAAAATTCCTAAATACAATTCTATATATTTCCATAGTATTCCTTTCAACGAGAAATGTCATTCTAAAAATTATATAGCGTTTGATTTGATTTTGAATATAAATTTTGCTTGAATAAAAAAAAAAAATTCAGATTATTTTCGTATTAACCGATTTAACTTTTTCTTCAAAAAAGTTCAAGGCCTCAAAACAAATTTCATATTAGTTGAGCCCAAATTAATGCTGCTTTTGAAGTTTGCACATTTTGGGTATTTAAAACCAGTTCGTGTCACTTACATTTCACTTACACTTACATTTGATGAATGCCCGATTGTTAGGGTATATATTATGTATTTGTCTGAGTGTCAGTCTTTTCGTCTGTCTTCACTCAACAAGCGCCAACAGTTGCCGTCTGAGAGTTGCTGCCGCTGCTGGCTGCCTGTCAACACAACCAAGTGGTATGCAACATGTGCAACAGTGGAGAGGCATCGCCTAGAGCCGACTGGGCTGAGGATGCGGGGAGACAACACTCGTTCACAAGTGTCTTCGTCTGCAGCGTTGACAACTGCAGCATGAGTTGCGGAATTGAATTGAGTTGCCTCAGCCGCCTGTTGCCCGTTGCAAGCCACACATAGCACGTTGCATATTGTCCGTTGCCTGTTGCCAGGCTTGCTAAATAATAAATGCGTTACTTGAGTGCATACGAAATGGAAATCAAAATGCAAACGCTGCCAGATTTTTGCTGGTGCAGCCAGCGATGCCTCAGCTGCCACCGTTGCCTCTGCTGATGCATCAAGTGCAGCCGCATGAGATGCCGATGCTGATGTTGATGTCGTTGTCGACTTCGACTTTGACTTCGACTTCGACTTCGACTTCGACTTCGACTCCGATGTCGATGTCGATGTCCCCCGACTCGTTTTGTTTCTGTCCGGCGGCCCGTTAAGTGCAACCAAAGTTTCAGATTGCACAGTGCATTGTGTGGAGTATCTTTTGCACGTTCTCAATATGCATTTCAGAATTACAATATGTTGATTGCATTGCGCCCAGGCACGTAAATGAAACACATGCTCCAGCCAAACAGAACTCAGAAGTCAGAGTTGTGCCTTTATAATAATGATGAGTATTGCAATTGCTAACAATGGCAGCAGCTTTGCATTTCCGCAGACCGGGAGCTTTATCCCCTTCCCTCTCTGCCATCTCTTCAACCTTTCAACTCAGTGCTTCCTCTCCTGCGGTTAGTTGGCTTTTCAACTCGGCCAGGATTCAACTCAACTGTTGGGCTAAATTACTTTATTTTATTCTCGTTTCTTTCATTTTATTTCATTGTTGTTGTTGCCTGGGTAATTGATATGGCTTTGTTTTCTGTCTGCATTTCCGTTCGATTGTTGGCTTTTCTTTCCTTTTATTTCTGAAAGCGACACATTAGTCAAGAGAGTTGTCTCGATGATATTTGTTGCAATTTGTGGCAAATTCAGTCCTCGCAGCAATATTCAATTATTAATGAGCCTGGCGACTATCATGAATATCAAATTGTTGCAGTTGTTGTTAATTTTGCACATGCATTGACAATAAATCAACTTTATTTTTTCGGCTTCTTTCGTTGCCACAAAGTTCGTTTGTTTACCACGGTGACAGCTTTGACTCCTTTCACTTTGCTGTGTTGTTGTTGTTGTTGTGCCAGTCACAAAAGGCAACAACAGCAACAATAACAACTATGGCAATTTTGAATTGTGTGAAGGCGGCACGTCAATGTCGTTGAGACACCGCCATAGGGATGTGGAAATGTAAATGTAAATGAAATTGGGAACGGGAATGCAAACTCGTCGAAAATGTTGATGAAAATTACGATGACTTGTCACACGAGCTGAGTAGGCCTTAATTTGGTATTGTGGATTGTTAGCAAATTAGCACAGCTCCCGTCAAAGTGGGGCTCATAAATTGAACTCAACTGTAGATGAAGTTAGGACACACATAATTTAGATAGGTAAAGCACGTAAGCAGTCGAATAACTCGTAAACAATCTCGAAGATTAATGACATTTACTGCCAGCTAATTTTAGATATATTTGTAAAAATCCAGAATAGAATTTATACAGAAAGAACAGCTGCAATATGAATACCAATTTCGATGATATCAACTCAGATCCCTCACACGCTAACTATCATGAAAGGTCCGTAGCCAATATGCCAACGTTTTTCGCCAATGAACTGGTTAATGAAATCTTTGATGTGATCAAGGACAATGAGGGAACTTGCCTTACCAAGGTCAGTGACAGCGAATGCCCTATTCCAAAACCCAAGAAGGATGATAATGAAGACATGGATCCGCGGCTCAAGTGCTGGAACAAGATATTGAAACAACGCAAATCTATAGAACAGCGCATTCAGCTTCACACTGGGAAGCGGGCTCAGGATGTGCTCTTCAACCGTCATGTCACAATCGATGATCAGTCCAAGCATATGCTTTTGCGCCTCCTGGACAATGCGAAGCGCAGTGAAGGATATCCGCCGGATCATGTCAAGAGTGTGCTCAAGATGCGCATGGATTCAAACACTTGCTGTGAGATTAGAGAACTTCAGGCAACGGATCCACAGCTGCAGGAACTGGAGTTTGTAGGTCTGCCTGAAGTAACTCAACTGGAACTGGCAGGAGTTATTGATCCGCCAGAGAGTCAATTTCAGCGTTCCGAGGTCCTGGGACAACGTCTAGAAGAACATCAGGAAGACATCAAACGGGTGCTGAGCTATTGTCCACATATTGAGCATCTGCAGGTGGCTCCTGGCTTCAATCGCAGCACTGTGCCGGTAATGAACAGCCTGCAGGTTGGCGAGGAAAAACTAAGCTGTGTCTCTGAAACGAGCGAGGAATTGCCACTGAAGAGAGATACCAAAGGAACTGCCAGGTCAACAATCGAGAAAACGAAGCTTGTGATCATCGAGAAGCCAGCGCAAAATCTTATTAGAATCAATGGATGTGTGTACGGCTTTGGTGATAGCGAGGGTCCTATGAGCAGCGATTTGCAGATGTTCTTCCAGTGCGATCCCTTTCAGCGCATGCGAAAGACGATGGTACATCTGGAGAATATCGGGAACAAGTTTGTCATGGTCAGATGGCAGCAGAACACCCTGTACAACAAGGAACTTTATCAGCATTATGCAACCAACGGCGAGTTCGTTTTCGATACCCAATCCTTCCTATTGGTGCCAGGTCACGAGCGTCGCATCGATGTCATGTATGCTCCAACGCTTGTGGGAGTCAAGAAGCAGAGTTGGACCCTCAACCTGCAGCGTTCCTCCTTCTGTGGAGTGCGACGCATCAATATTCGATTCCATGGCATCTGCACAGAGCCAGCTTGCTATCGTCAGCGTTTAGACAACGAGCAGCAGAGCGTCATCAGTAAGAGGCATCGACAGATTGCCGGTCGCCTGACTAAGTTTCATGCGGAGCTGGCCCCAATTGTCGAACGACCCCACATGGATTGTCCCTATGAGCGTCGACTGGACGAGCGTGAACTGTTTAGCGCCCAGAACCCGGGATTCCAATGCTCTCGCTATGCGGATCTGGAAACGTTAAAGCAACTCTATATCCTGGTGAAGAAGCCCCGTCAGCCGCCCTGGGACTACAGCATTGAGACAGTGCGTCAATGCATCTATCAGCACGAGGCACAGCAACGTGAAGCCCTCCAAAAGCTATTGCTGGACATCATTGAGCCCATGCGATGCAACTCGAATGAAACCTTTGACAAGATAGAGTCCAATGTCGAAAAGCAGCGGACTTGCTTCGTTTACGTGAGGGGCATTATCTGTAGTGCCATTGACGAGTGGGAAGTTCTGGCGGAGACTTTGGGTCAACAGTTTTACAAGTCGGAGCTGCAACGCTTTATAAATAGCCTGCACGAAGCTGGTCAGCTGACTCCGAAGGACGACGAGATCATTGACTGGTACGTTGCGAAGAAGGTCAACGGCAGCAAGTATTTCAAGGATGCTCTCTATATACAGACCTATACAATACTCTGTGATGCCGCTGAGAATATTGTAAGTGCCATAGAAAGCACTGTTCATCTTTGAGTGTAGTACTCGTAGTCCAAGTTTATGTTAGTCTTTGAGTTCAGTTTGTAACCCTTGAAACTTTTGTAGACATTTCTACTGCTTTTGTCATGCTCTTCAATTCAAAATCATTAACTAAATAAATTATTCACTTGAGACAATTTGACTTTGAAAATGTTGCCCAGCACTCAAGCACTTCCAACCTCTATATCAATGGGCAAAGCGGAATCCTGCAGGCAGCTGACATGGGGCCCAACATTGACCAACCTGGTCACGCTCTGTCCTTCGTCGTTGGAATTGCCGAAAGGTCTCGCCGAAGGGGGACTGATAGCTGGTCCAAGCATGTCTCATTACAGCGGTCGCATTGTGGACGAGATTCTGGAAGAGATATTTGCCGAGCGTCGCGGACACTTCCCCGAAACGTCCTCTTCCTGTAAGCTTGACGAGCAACTGATGCGATCCCCTGAGCGCCATGTGGACAGACGCCTCAAGTATTGGCGAGAGATGCTCGCAAAGCGCCAGAAGTTGCAGCGACGTGTTGAAAGCCAAACAGGCAAGACTCCGGAGCAAATACTATTCAATCGACGCTCCACCTTCGACAATCGAAACAAGGAGTCCGTATTGCGTGTTCTTGACTATGCGGATCGCATGTCACCCGAGAAACTATCCACAAGGCCAGTCAACACTTTGCGAGATGTTGTAGACCCCAAGACATGTGAGATCTTGGAAGGAGTAGATGAAACCTGGCCGAAAGCAGAGCGAGACGGCCGCAAAGATGTCGAAATCATTGGCATACCCAAAGTGGTACAGGAGGAGCTGATGGGCGAGAAAGCTGCTCCGGAGCGTCTACCACATGGATGGATTAAGTCACGTGTATTGGAGGAGCGCATTGAAGAGCGCTTTGATGAGATTTGTGATGTGTTGGAGTTCTTTCCCGACCTGGATAACTTGCAGGTAACAGGCACAAACATTGAGAAGTTGAAACAGCAGCCATACTCGGCTTTCCTTGAGGATCAACCGCTCGGTGAGATAAGCACAAGCAATCCGTCATTTGATTCTGAGGAGCAACTCACTGAGTCCTTAAACGAGCCGAATCAACTTGAATCTGAGTCACAACCGGAACTTAATCTACCAGAAATTGGACTCAAGATCAATGGCAAGGACTTCATTCCATGCGATAAGCCACTCATCGATTCCCTCGAGATCCTTACAAAGTTCAAATGCGATCCCTTCCAGCGTCGCGTTAAGCACATTCTGCAACTGACCAACATCGGCAAGCAGACCTTGTCCTTCAACTGGCAACAGGGTATATATTACTACAACAAGGCTACCCTACTCCTGGCTACGGACAACGAGTTTCTGTTTGACACGAACAGCTTCCGTCTGACTCACGGACAGACCTACAACTTGGTCGTGATGTATCAGCCACGAAAGGTCAGCATGGTCAAGGAACTGTGGCGTCTTCAGATTGATCCCAAAATAATCTGTGGAAATCAGGAATCGATCCAGCTGCGCTTTCACGGGTGCTGCACAGCTCCAAAGGAGTACATGGCCAGAATACAGGAGCTCCACTGTACGGTGATTTGCAAGTCCAACATCATCGAGATGAAGAGTCTAATGCATCAACAGGCATCGCTGGTCCCTCTCATTGAGCGACCTTTGGCCTGTTGTGCCTACGAACGAACCTTGGACGAGCGTGAACTGTTCAACTCCCTCAATCCGGGCTACAATTGCATTCGATTTGATGACCTGGAGGTGTTCAAGGGCATGCACAAGCACCTGAAGAAGCCGCGTGAGCCTCAGTGGGACCTGCGTCTGGACACCATTAAGATGCTCATCATGCGAATTAAGAGTTTGGACACACGCAAGAAAATGTTTGCGAACTTTATGGTGATTCTGGAGCCGCTTCTGGGTGCTGCTCCCAATTTGGAGGTTACGGGGCAACTGGAGGTGCAAAAGCAACGCACAAGATTTATTTATGTGCGTGGAGTCATTTGCAATGGAATCGAGGAGTGGGAGGACCTCATGTTCACCATCGAAGAGTCATTCTACAAGTCAGAGCTACAACAATTCTTAATTAACCAGATGGTGGAGGGAGAAGAAGAGGAGGAGGATTCAACAGCCAAAATAGCTGTTCTTACAGGTCTAAGCAACAATACTGAAGAAGATGAAAACAATTGGGGCAAAAAAATCACGGCTGAGGTCTTGAAGAGTCTCCATCATTCCAAGTTCTTTCGCGATGCTCTCTATATGCAAACTTATTCACATCTTTGCAACATTGCTGAGAATATTGTTTCGGTTATTGAAAGCACTGAAGATGTACCCTATTGATAGATTGATCTATTGAGTTACTCATTTTAAATTAACCGTCTGTTAAAATTTTAAAAAGAAATATTTCTTTTTTATCATCATCACTTGCTGTTTATTTGTTGACATTCAAACATATGATAACAAATAAACACAAAAAGATAAAATTAAACTTGGTTATCGGTTTCCTTCGAATTGTTTATAATGGATAGACAGATTTTGGATATTAATGTAGCTGACGGCAAATTGTCCAGCAACAAAACAAAGAATGAGGTCTTGGAAAATGGGGATGTCTTTGCCAATAAAGTCGTTGATGAGATCATTCACCACTACCATGGCCATTATGAGCAATCTGATTCTCAGGTTAATTCCGAGACGACTTCGCGTTCCTCAAAGGCATCTATAGACAGGCGATTGCAGTACTGGAAGAATATGCTGCGTGAGCGACGCGCTCTGCAGCGCAGACTGTGTCAGAGTACAGGCAAAAATCCAGAAGATATTCTCTTTAATTTCGATTATCAGAAACATCAAACCATTAGACGTATTTTAGAGTCATCATCAGCAGATTTGATGCAGAAACTTCAGAACTGGATTGAGATGCTGGGAGATGAAAATAAGGAGAGTGCGGGCAATTTCAAAACCGTCAGAGATCTTATAAAATTCTGTCCGCACTTCAATGAACTTAAGGTAGTTGGGAAGAATCGTTGGCATAATACCGTATTTGGATGTCAATCAATTCACACAATTTCTAGTCCAAGCACAAGTGCAGACAATATGCAGTCAATAGAAAATGCGAAACGAAATTCGTTGCCTGTCAAGACAGTAGGGACAATGACGACGAGATTATCAGTACTTATCAATGGCACATCCTATTGCAGATATAGACCAGAATATTCACCCATGTTAGAACGTATGTTTATATGCAATCCATACGAGCACAGCCTTCGCACTATAATGCGAATCGAAAATAATGGTCAGCGACTTCTGAACTTCAACTGGGAACGATCCGACTTTTTTGCGTACAATAATACGCTCTTTAATACAGAGGAGGAGGTATTTGTTTTCGACACAAAGCCCTTTCAGCTCCGCTCGGGAGAGGTACGAGAGGTGTTAGCCTTGTTTCGACCCACAAAAGTGGGCATCACAAAGCAACGATGGTTACTCACAACAAACCCGAGGATCTTCTTTCGTTGTCCCAAGGCTCTCACCCTCAATATGCATGGTAGATGTAAGCCTCCACAGGAATATCTGGAGCTAATGGAGTGTCAGATGGAGGTACCCATTCGACACTGCCGTCAGTTGTCAGTTATCCAGGAGCAACTTAAGGCGCCTATTCATCCCCAAGAAGAGATACAAATTCAATGCCCTTTCGCTCGGGAGCTGGAGGATTGCGAGGCATTTAATCGACGCAATGTTGGCTTCTACTGTGAACGGTACAGTGACATTGAAGACATTAAGCACTTCTTCAAACTTCTCAAGCCCGAACATAGCCATTTACATTGGGACTTTAGTGTCAGCATGCTGATCGATCTGGTCTGTTCCAAGGATGAGGAAGTGCAGAGGATAGAACTGTTTTCAAAACTGATGATTCTCCTGGACAAACTACGTGCCAGATCAATTTCTCTAGCCCTCAGCGATAGTCAGGCTAAGCTGACGAATCGCAGAAGAACCAAATTCATCTTCGTTCGTGGAGTCATTGCCAACAACATTGATCTGTGGGAAGAGAAGATCTGGTCTCTGGAATCGCGAGTAATTAAAACAAGCCAATTCCAAGGGCCCAAACGGAAGCAAATATATTCAAAGCCTTTTCGGGATACCATTTATCTATACACCTACGATCAGCTGTGCAACGTCGTCGAAGACATTGTCTCGGTTATTGAGAGTACTGAGCATGTCTAGACTGACACTTAACTCTAACTTAGACAGCATAAACATAATTTAGCTTGTATACACGTTTAAGAAAGTGAATATTCAATCACAAATAAACAAAAATACAAAAAATAAAAAAACAAAAAAAACACGATGGCTCATAGAATGCGCATGGTATCGATAATTCAGTCCGTGGAACAGGCAGACAATCAAACAAATAACAACAATACGTTTTCTAATGATTCGAACAGCACTGCTGCCGTGTACCTGGAGACAGGTACCTTGAAGGCTATGACTGTTCGCGACGGAAAGGGGATAGTCGAGGACATTGTTGATAATATATTTGACGCGAATATTGGAGTTGCCAATATCTCAAGTTCGCAGCCCTCGCTCACTGACATCTTTGAGAGTTCTGAGGAAATGGACGAACGTTTGAAGCGATGGCAGGACACGTTAAGGGATCGTATGAAGATGCAGGAGAGAATATTTCGAAAGACTGGGAAAAAGCCTAACGAAATGCTATTCAATCTACCAGCATCCGTTGAGCAACGGGACAAGGGAACGGTTAACCGATTGATGGACTTTGCGAGCCGCATGAATCCGATAACCCTGAAGCAGAAGCTTCCCGACGTTCTCCCCGCGCGAGTTAATATGCGAACGGGAATGTGTATCCCCCAACTACAGGAAACTCTTCCCCAAGCTGAGAGATCTGGCGAGACTGCAGTGGAAATCAGTGGACTTCCCAAATCGACAAAGAGAGAAATACTTTGTCCAGCTCGAGCATTCACGGGTCCGAGTCCAAACCAAAATAGCAAGTGGCTTAACTCGAAAGAGCTAGAAAAACAAATTTTGGAGAAGGATGAAGATATCAGGCGAGTGTTAGAGTACTGTCCGGATATTAATGAGCTTGAAGTAGTCGGCAATAATAATGTCAACGTCTTTCACAACGAGGACATTAGCCTGCTGCATAGTGAGGACGTATATACGGTTAGTAGCAGTACCGAAAGTACAATTCTTGAAAGTCCAGTAAAATGCAAGGCTGATGCTCAGCAGCAATCGCCGCCGGAAGAGTTTAATGTTGGCATCAAGATCAATGACAAGGTATATACTGCAGATTATAAGCGCAATCTCCCCATTGGCGACTTGCAGTTCCATTTTGAGTGCGAGCCCTATCAAATTCAAGTTAAGGAGGTTCTTCGTTTGGAAAATGTTGGCAAGAAGGTTATGATCTGTGATTGGACAAGGACCTTTGAGTCCTTCAAGCGATCAAACGATTGGGAGGACTGCCATAAATGTTTTCTCTTCGATCACAAATTAATAATTCTATTTCCCGGTGATGTTTACATATCGAAGGCCCTTTTCCAGCCATGTGTCGTCTCGCGAAGTAAACAGATCTGGGAGCTGAAAACCTTTCCGAACATCTTTTGTATTCCACGGGGAGCACTTGTCGTTAATTTTATTGGCAAGTGCTTGCCATCGTCTATGTATTTAGATAAGATTAACCGGAGTCTTCAGTTCGTTATTGATAAAAGCAATGACCAGGTCATGAGAAAGTTGACCACACAACATTCTAAATTGGCACCACTCATCGAAAGTCCGGGGATGTTGTATCCCTGTGAAAGGAACCTTGATGATCGCGAATTATTCAATGCTCTAAATGTGGGCTACCATTGTGAACGGTTTGAGGATCTCGAAGACCTGCGAGCCCTGCACACTGCCCTCAAAATGCCACGCGAGCCAGTATGGGATCTGCGTCTTGAGACCATAAAGAAGATCATTATGAGCCTGCCTATTCTTGAATTTCGTGAAACCTACTTTAAAAAGTTTATCGATATCCTGGAATCGATGAAATCTTGTGGCGATATTCAGTTTTCTACCTTTGACCATAGTCAGGAGCGGAAACGATCACGATTCGTTTACGTACGAGGCTGCATTTCCAATGGCATTGAGGAATGGGAAGAACTTATGATATCCATAGAGCAGACCTGTTTAAAATCGGCGCTTGTCAGTTTCTATTCAGGGCTCCTGAACAAGCCAGAAAGTGGAAAAATTTCAGCCGAAGATAAAAAGCAGGGGCTGACAGAATTAAAATATGAAAGTCTGGAAATGTTTTTACTTAAAGAGCTTCGGGGTAAAAAGTACTACAGAGACTCTCTTTACATACAGACCTATACTCTATTGTGTGATATTGCCGAGAATATGGTGTCGATTATAGATAGCACTGAGTTCATTTGAGGTTGCTGGTTGGCTTCCAGCTTTCAAGCTTATTATTTCAGCATGGACACATTGACAGACGTCGTCAAGTGCCCAACAAAATTGTACCAAGCGCTCAAAGGTTAATATTTGACACAAACGATTTGTAATTGTCTTTCACACAATTTCCAGAAGGGGAATGGACACGCACACAAATTATAGTATACTTTTAGACGACTAATGACAAAATTTATGATTTATCAATAAATGATATTTTATACCAGGGATTAAAACCGAAACGAATATCGGTTTCAGTTACGGTTTCGGTTATGTTCGTATTTAGGTTTTCGGTTATAGGTTACGCAAAATCTATGAATAAGGGTTTCGTAACGGTGAACCGGTTTTCGTTTGTTTCGGTTTTGAAATACCGGTATGGTTTCGGTTCACAAAAAAAAATTTCTTTGTAAAAATATAATTATATTAACAATATAATAGTAATTAAAAAGGCATAGCATTCTTAATGTTTCATTCACTCATTTATTTCACATATAAATCAAACTTAAAAAATAAAATCAAAAATAAAATACAAAACTAATAACCAAATATC